>JAZKJV010002051.1:32500-322500 GCA_037367405.1 Ottelia alismoides | reverse complement strand
TTGTATGGTTCTTTGTATAATAGAATTTTTATGGTTATTTGTAAAAATGCAGTAGTCATTCACGTTAAATGGATGAGAAAAATATCACCGAAATATGTATAATACACATTCAAAATGTATAATTCCTATCCAAAATGTGTAATACACATAAAATATACAATATGCATAAAAAACAACAACTGTCATTTTGCACTCAATTGATACGTACAAATACATATCAAATATCTCTAATACACTTGAAAATTGTATAATACACATAAAAAAGTGTATAATGCATGTCAATATTGTATTTTCGTGTCGACGAGACCTCGCCACGCTGCGTCCATTCCTCCTCACGTGTTCCGTCGTGCTCCTGTCCAACGCCGCCGCGTGCATCATACGATCCGGCGTACGATCTCGCTCGATCCCGCCAATAAGATGTCCATCGCACGATCCAAAGCAATACTCGTCCTCGTCTTTGCTCTGCCATCTTCTGTGTCATCGTCGACGACGTCCTCCTCGTTGCAATCGTCTGTGTCATCCAGCCCTTGCGCGAGCCGCTTCGTCGAAGAAGCTTCACCGTTGACGTCCATACTTCTCCTAAAATAAAATGCGAGCAACAGAAGACGAAAATGCAGAAACGGATTAAGAAGCTTCACCCGCTCGACGACCACCGGCCGCCCGCGCATCCGCTGCTCACCCGTCCGCACGTCGTCGACGCCTACCCATTGGAGAGGAAGGGGCGGCGTCTCCTTTAATTTCAAATAATCCTATTTTGGAGGGATCAACCCTAGCCCTCAATTAATGTGACGTTAATTACATGCTATATTTAGATAATGCATAAAGACCAAAATGAGTTTTTGCTTAATTTATAAAAAAATTAACATGTCATTAATGACAACCACACGATTAAAGACGGATGGCTGAGATTGTTGGCCTTCCATAAGGATGGAAGGACCATGTCTCATTTGAAAGATATCCTATATATATATAGAGAGAGAGAGAGAGGGGGGGGGGGGAGAGGAATTAATTCCTGGTGGATTTTCATCAATCCTATTGCACCAATGCTAAAGCTGTCTAATATACAAAGATGTTAATCTAAACTTCTTGAAGCTCACCCAAGCTCCGTCGGTCAACAATTTGAAAAAGAGATATGAATAAAGATCTTACAGTCCAGCATATAAACCCTATGTTATTAAGAAATCGAACTAAAATGATATAGAAGGAGGGATTTAAAAGGCAGGAAACAAACAAAGACGAATACAAAATTAAAACATGATAAACATTATTCGGAAGGTGGATTCAAGTCTAGCAATATAATGCAGGGATTGGTTATAACCTCCACAATCACATGGGACTGAAGCTTTGCTTTCTTTTAATACATTGTGCACAAGTGTTCACTGTGAGGAACTCAACCCCAAGTTGAAACACAAAAAAAAAGGTGAAAATTACCTATTCTCGGGCTTGCATGACACTAATCCGATCTATGGTTGTAAATATTTCATTTCTTTCTTCTAATGATGTCTTTATATTACACCTTACCATGTCCACTGAAGAATGAACCTGATATATAGCTCTTAAAATTAAGGTATGCAAAAAATATTAAACTTCCAATACATTGTGCAAGGCATATTCCATGCCTCGCACAATCACTTTAAATAAAGATCAAGGAATCAAGCACCGCTTCAATTATTCATCCATTCATGAACAAAATGGCACGACCAAAAGAAACTGTCAACATGTGACAAATAATGTTCGTACTCTTCGTTCCCATGCCTCTTTCCTTGCCAATCTCCGGAATTCGTGTCGAAATTGAAAAATACCCTCGCACCCTGTTCATTTGGATAGTAAGTTCTGAAATAAGAGGTCAATTCTCCGTCTGGCATGATTGTCAAGAGTACGCTTATTTCCCATCCACACTCCATTATTTCACGTTATCCCGCCCTTATTCTTATCTTAATTCCACCTTACATGCACTTATTCCATCTTATTCTCCTTATTCCTATCTTTCCAACCGAGCAGAGAACATAACATTATTCTCCTTATTCCCCTTCCTTATTCCTGCTTATTCCCGAACGGAACGCCCCTCAATGTTCCCCTATGTCTTATAGATTCACAATCCACAAAAATTTCGGTGGGTCATTGTCACTCAAAAGACATTACAACTTTGACACTAATGTATTATTCTTGCGGGTCTTTTCAATGTGTAGCTTATCATCTCCTTTGCTATATTCTCACAAATTCAATCTAAAAAGAGTTTAATGGAGCAGCCAACATGGCTGTCCCCGCGCCGTTTTCGAAATTTTTTTATTTTTTCGAAAAATATCACCATGTATATTCATCCATATATCCCTCCTATATGTCATTCAAATTTCGTCAGAAACAAAGACTTCTACGGCCTCCATCGAGACAATCATTTTTTAACGGTAACAAGATTTTTTAAATCGACATCATCTCGATTGAGGCCGTAGAAGTCTCTGTTTCTAACGAAATTCGAATGGCATATAGGAGGGATATAGAGATGAATATACATAGCGATATTTTTCAAAAAAAATTAAAAAAAAAACGCCAAAAAAGGCACGGAGGCAGCCCCATTAAACTCATCTAAAAATGATGAGGAGTATTTTTATAGAATGTGAGGGGAATTATATGGATTATCTTTACCTTTTATATTACTGTAGGAAAAATATATTTTCATCTTAATGCATGATTTGATAGAGACTACTTTCTATTTCAAGGGAACATCACTCTTGGGTCCAACCTTTTACAAATGTGCACCACAACCTTTACAACCTTATAATAATGATAATCAAGCTCTTGATAACAACAACACGATTACCTTTACCACCACAACACAATATTCATCCTCATAAAAATATCAAGTGATTTTTACCACACGAACCCTATAAACTTTGTAAATTATATTCACGACCTTTGAAACGACATAATTCCCCCATCAACCCCACAAACTTGCTAACTCTTACCCCGTGAATCGTTCTGTTTGAAGCTTGTGGGGTTCTTGGGGTAATTTACATGGTCGATGAGGTAATTACATCGTGCAAAAGGTCGTAGATGAAATATAACAAATTTCTAAGATTCTTTGGTTAAAAATATCAAATATCAACTATAAAAAACTGATATGGATACATTACCCACAAGCAAAAACCTTAAAAACATTGAATGCCAATATGTCCTTCGCATACAATTGGGACATAAGACGGAAGTGGATCGTCTGCGGCAATGAGAATCCCGGCAGAGTCTGCAGTACTGATTTGAGCAATTCATACGATTTTATACGGTATGGACCCACAAAAAAAGCTAAATCATGTGAATTGCTCGATCAAGATTGAACGGCTCAAATCGGTACTGCAGACTCTGTTGGGATTCCATTCCACTTCCACATAAGACAATATTAAAGATATCATCGTCACCAAAAACACTCAACCAACAATAATATATTGATTAAAATGAAACTTTAAACACAGTGGTTCAAACTCACAATAATTCACGGTAATAAAATGATGGTCCATCAAACAACTTGATGTCAGTAAAACTTTCTTACACATATATATCTATAAATGAAGTCTACGTGATCTCACCTCCCATATTTAAACTCTAGCAACTCAAAAAATCAATGTAGGACTAAATGCAAGAAATACAAACCTATTTTTACAGATTAAGCTCCATTTTCAAACTAGTCGGCTCCATTCATTACAAGACAAATTCATTGTTTGTATATAACAAAAGTTGACCTATTATACACACACACTGTTTTATGCATATGAACGTTTGTCAACGTGAAATCAAAGCAAACACAATTAAAAGAACCATAAAAAAAGAATAACTCAGACCAATACTCATCTACATTATGTCAGAGAATAACAGCACATGTATAAGTCATTTTTTCTCTTTTTGTTAGAGACAAGTTCACAAATAAGAGCATGAAAAATTCAATCAAATGAAGTGAGGATCAACTTGCGAATATCTTGATTAAGTCACTTTCTCGTAAACTATTTACGTAAATAGGTTCCGATACATGTAGATGACAACCGACTGTGTCGTAGTTCCTTTGGTCGTGGCAAGTACTAGCCAAAGTCCATTTGATTACCAACAAGCCTAGATTTACATGTGAACGAGTTTCAAACCTACGATCTACTATCCAGGGACAAAGTCGGTATTTTACCATTGGAGGGTTAAATAAAAACCTATATTTATATATATTTTTCACAAAAGAAATTTTGAATCATAATCAAAACATGGTTTTCTTTTAAGATTCTTTTACAAAAATTTCACAATAATAGTCGCATAATATACAAAAGTTAAACTTAAAACCATATACATATAAGTAATTCCAATTACAATCGAGGATAGATATTCCATCAAACGTAAAGATGAAAAATATAAGCAAATAAATACATTAAAAGCATACAAACAAGTAAAAATGATCATACATTAAGAACGAGCCCACTTACAAAATTGCAAATATGTGTATTTAAATAACTTCAAATTTCGTTATAACTTTTATGTATAACTCTACAAATGTGTGTATAAGTGTAAGTATATGTAAAGTGTTGAACGCATGGAACAAACTAGATAGATCGGGAAAATAAAATCCAAAATCTATGTTCCTCTCGTCTAAATATTTTTGTGTGGGGTTTTAAATTTTATATTTTTTATGGATTTTAATTCTTATAATTTTTTTAATTGTTTTTAAATTTATAAATTTTATTTTCTTTTTATATTTTTATGATTTTTAATTTCCTTTTCTTTTTACATGTATTGTATAAGAATATATAAGGCTATATATACAATATAAGGAAATATAATTATAAATTATACTAAAAATAGTCAAAATACAAAAAAAAATATTTTTAGACTTTAAGCAATTTTATACTATTTTTGTGATTTTTATATAATTTTGCTACTTTGTATGTATTTTAAAGTGGAAAATCCCAAAATAGGGACTAATAAATAAGTCAAATTGATTTGGGTTTAAAAATAACAAAAAGTATCCAAAATTTTCCAAATTAATTTTAATATATGATAAATAATATAAAGAAAATTATAAAATAGAAATAAATATTTTGGGGATTGTTAGGAATTTTTTATCTTTTTATAAAGGATTTAGAAGCTTTTACATATTTAGGAGTTTTCTTTCTCTAATTTTTATGGATTTTTGGTATGAAGTTGTGAAATACAATAATAAATAAAATATATTTTTTAGGAAATTTTCAAATTGTTTATATATTCTTTGATATTTTATAAGTTAAACATGGACAAAAAGGTGTTCTTTTGTTTTTTAATAAATATTAAAAGTGTATAAAATAAAAATAAAAAAATATGGCATGACTCTACAAGCAATCATTCACTTAACCATATTTTTTGAGAGTTTGTTGAGCATGCATGACATTTTTAATAAATAGAAAACAACTACAAGAATATGGAAACCTACTATGGGTTCCTTGCAAAATGCCCACTTCACGTGGGATGACACATGAAGTGAGTTGGACAATGCCAGATTGCAAATAGAGGAAAGCTTAGGGTCTGACTTGTAAATTTTACAAAATATTAAACGTTCAAAATAAAATACATGACTAAAATATAAAAGATACAAAAGTCGAGGGTATGGGATGCAATAGCGCCATATGCGACGGTTGTGGGTGCATCCCTTGCCACGTGTCAACCTCGGAATGGTGATGCCCCTTCGACTTCAGCGGTGGAGATTATATTTCAGATCAAGATCCTACCGCTGAGGCACTCTAGATCCAACGGTGGCTGCTTCGTATGGGACTCGACCTTGATCCAACGATGGAGGAGGGGTGTGGAAGAACATGAAAAAAGTTTCGCCTGTGTTGGCTTCTTCCAACAAGCTCTCCCTCCTCTGACATCATCTGCTGTTGCAAAATGGCGCAAGAAACTTCTGGCGTCGTCCTCTGTCTGCTGGAAGACTCAAAAAGATCTGGGGATCGCTAGAGCGCTCCCAAGAGGTCAGAGAAGCGAGGGCATGTCTAGATACCTCTTGCGAGCTTCAAAATTGCCTCCAGCTGGCTTTGGGCTTCAGCGTTCTGCACATGAATAAAATTGGGTTGAGGGCAAATTACCTCGACACGTCAGGTAGTGGAATGGAGTCAGAATGCGGTGAGGCAGCGGCTGCTCCGACGATGGGAGGAGGTGGAGCACTGGGACCTTGCTCTAGGAAGAGACGAGGTGAATGGAATGGTCGGTGGCATAGCAAAAGCGTTGGGGATGGAGATGGATGCGATTGGTGGGTCAAAAACAAACAAGAGCACGGTGGAGGGTTAACCGAAGTAGAGCTTCAGCGAACTACGAATATGCTAATTAACACTGAGGCAATGGATGGAACCTAAATCTAATTGCAGAAAATAAAATATGAATTAAAATCTATCTAAAACGTAAAAGAAAAGAACCTCGAGCAGTCGGAGCTGCGAGATGGAGGACTTTACGACGGTGCTCCGCTGGAGATGGTGGAAGTCACTACTAAGCTACTCCTCGATCCGAACAAATGTTGAGGTGAACTCCCTATCAGGAGCTCGAGCCTTGGGGGCATAAAAGGAGGGAGAGAAGGTGGCCAAAAGGGATTCAAATTCGAGAGGAAGGAGGAGGTGAGGTTTTGTACAAGTGGTGAACAAGGCTGGAAGATCGAGGAGAAGCAGACGATTCGGTGATCCAATCCTCGAGGTATCATGGGTGCGTAATAGCCAGAGGACCGAGGAGAAAATTTGAAAAAGAGAGCAACCCGAGTCGATGTCTACATCGATCGGGGAAAATGGAGAAGACGGGTCAAACACACGGTCTGAAAGACCTACGACCCGGGTTAGACAGTTGACCTAGGTCAATGGATGGCGTGACCTGAATGGTCCATGTCATCTGCAAAAAAGACAAAACTGTAGTTAAATCGAAAATAATTTGAAATAAAATAGAAAATGATTTATTTAGTTTTTAGTTAAAACATAAAAAATGTTCATTATTTTATGTAATGTTTTGATATGATTTTTATTTATTTTCATGAGTTAATTTATCACATGTTAATTTTTATGGTTTTATAGGTGTATTTACCTATGGTTTGTACATTTTATTTTTATTTGGATTTCTATGAGCTGTGTCCCTCCGAGATATTGTAATATGAATTATACCCCTTCCTTTTTGGTAATATCATTCATGCCCTCGACTTCTTCCCGTTCTATCACTTGTGCCCCTCAGGTTAGTTGTCACACATCCACAATGCAAACGGATGTTAACTTTATGGAAACAAGCAAAATTAATTAAAAATTATAGTTAAGTGGTCTTTTTCCTCACCATCTCTCTTCTCCTCCCCACCCTCCTCCTCTGCCCCAGCCCACTCCTCCCCCTCTACTGCATGAAGCCCCCTCCCCCTCCCCCGCCATGTCATCCTCCTCCTCACTCCTCCGACTGCAGCCTCCTCCACCACCTATAACCTCCCCCTCCACCCCAGTCGTCCTCACCTCGCCCGCAGTCGCCTCCACCTCCCCTAGAAGCCTCCTCCTACTCTACCCACAACATCCCCTTTGCACTCATCTTCCTCTCTACCCCCCTCCCCCGATAGCCTCCTCCTATGCCCATTGTTCCTCCCTCATGCCTCCATCACCATCCTCCGCTCTTGTTGCTCCCCTGCGCCCCATTCTCCTCCACCATCGCCCCTTGCTCCTCCCCTACCGCTCCTCCCATTCCGACCCTCTCATCTACCTCTCCTTCCTCGCCGCCTCCCCCTGCCCTCACCCTCGCCGTTGATCCTCACCCATCCGCAACAACCCCCTCTCCTCCTCTCCTTCTCCACCTCCGCACCCATCCCTGCCTCCCCCGGCACACCTCTGCAGCAACCCCTTCTCCTCCACCTCTACCTCGAACCCTAGGTCGACCTTGACTACAACACCTGCCAGTTCTGTTGTGCGCCACTCCTCAATGGAGACTAGGCAGAGGCGACGAGATCCTTGATGGAAGGAGGAGAAGGAGAATTTTTGGATAGTTATACCCCTCTTAACCTCGCCATGTTTTGAAAAAACCATGGTTAAGTTCACCTCATTGATGCCTAAAGTAATGGAGGGGCACAAGCGATAGAACGGTAAGAAGACGAGGGCACAACTGATATTACCAAAAAGAGAGGGGCATAACTGATATTGTAATATCTCAGAGGGCACAACTAAAAAAAACCCTTTTTATTTTGTATTTTTGATTTTATTATTTTATTTTCATATTTTATATATTTGTAACTTCTTTTTATATACATAAATATATTTTTGTTATATTTTTTTGATATAATATGTGCACTTAAATAAAGGGATTTTTACCTAACGGACCCTATAAACATTTTAAAATGCCTCTACAACCTTTTGCACAACGTAATTACCCCGTCGACCCTGTAAATTACCCCAAGAACCCCCACAGACTTAAAACATATTACCCAAAGGGTTCATGGTGTAAGAGTTGGCAAGTTTACGGGGTCAAGGGGGGAATTAGGTTGTTTCAAAGGTTGCGGAGGTGATTGACAAAGTTTATAGGGTTTGCCGGGTAAAAATCCCTTAAAAAAATAAGGTTATTGAATATATAGGTATAAGTATAGGTATTTCATCTATGTATATATATATTATTTTATTCTAGTGTTTACATATGATTTTATTCTATTTTAAACATGTATAAATGATATTTACAAAATTATAAAAATATACGATTATAAAAGTAATAAAGAATAAATAAAATGAACATTTTATTCATGTATACTATACACACATGGGTCCAAAATTTAAATGAAACAACCTTCATTAAATAGCTTATTAAAAGGTATATGCAATTAAAGGTTATTTTGAGTTCATATGGAGAATATACGGGCCTGGAAAGTTTGGGTTTTGACTTTTTATTATGAGTATAAAAAGTGCACTATATATTATTTTTGTGTGAAATCAATTTTATATTTTTTATATATTATTATCTACAACTTTCATATACAAAGTTTCTTTAACAAAAAATAGAAAAATAAAATAGGTCCCCATATGCATATTGATGAACAAATAAATGGAAATTTGTTGGATTTTGTTGCCCTTATCTCCCCCTACTTTATTCCTTGTCGACCCAATCACCAAGATGTCTAGGTCTCGGGGTTTAGGGTCATAAAATACCTTTGACATTTTACTTCTTTTCTTTTACTTTCTTTATTCTATAATTTTGGGGTTAAAAACTATATTTTATATATAATAAATTCAATAGATGATTAATGATAATTTGTAAAAAAATAATGCTATCTACAAGCATTACCTAGGGTTTTTTAGGTCAAAATGATATAATAGTGGTAATGAAATAGAGCTTCATCAGATGCTCGGAGCAACAAACAACATAACTTTTATACAATGATCATAAAAAAAGATTAAAGAAGTATGCTCTTTGGGAGCATATAAGAACATGCTTTCATCCTCCTCCCCCCCTCCGTTTTCATTTTTTCTTGAAATAAAACCTTTAAGGGATTTAATTAGAATACTAAGTAGAATATGCATTTCGAATTCCGTGTAAAACTAACAATCCTAGCACGTCCATTTGGAAGGGCTCGATTCAGGCAATACAAGACCATTATTTTTTAGTAGTTTTGACAGAGGGAATATACGTTTCAATCAATTTAAAATTGGAGTAACACAACGATGATATATGCTGATTTATATCTCCCTAAATTTATTTTTTAAAAATACATACAAAATACGCGGAAGAAAAAGTATAAGCAATATACTCTTTTTCCCTGACAAAAAACATGTAATTAAAATAACTATAATAAAATATTTCATATCTAGGATGCCCACTATCTCCATCACTGCATCCATCCCAATCACTTAGGCACTTAAGCATACTCGTAATTTCCATTTTAATTTTTAACACAAGCATCTCTTCACCATAAATCATCGATAACAAAAATTTTACCTTCATAGGCTCGTATGGAGGGGTAAGTTAACAAATAAAAAAATCTCGAAGTCGGCATTATAGCTAATCGGATTCGGGTCGGAGTTACTGCCCGACCTTGGCTCCTTCGCTCCCCTCTCTCCCCCGTCACCCCCGTATCTCCTCCTGTATCGCTCGGTTGCCTCCCCACACTGCCCCAACCCTAGACACCGCCTCCGCCGCCATCCTCACCGCCTCTCGCACGAGCTTTCCCTGAACCCATCATCCTCCGTCCATCGCCACTACCGTGTTGTCATCACCTCCATCGGTCGATCTTCCGTTGCTGCGTTTCGCGTTATTAATCGGTAATCACCCGATTCCCCTGGCTCGTTCGTCAGTTCATGATGCAAATCGGAATACGACGCGACGCGAGAAATAAATTTGAATGGTGGAAATTATTTGATAGAAGAAAATAGAGGGGTTGAGAAGAAGAAACTCGTCGGGAACGAGGGGTTGAGGGAGAAGAAGCGCGAAGACCGCGTAGGGGAGAAGAGAGAGAGGGATAGAGAATAATTCTAAATTTGATAACATACTGAACTCACTAAAACAATGGACCATCATCCTTTAATATAGGAGGGATGAGATTACGAAAATAGAAATTAAATTCAAATTGAAAACAAACTTATCCTAATTTGACTCTACCCGACTAACTACCTAATTTGAAATTCAAATTAAAACTAATTGAGATCACACGCGATCTCTTTAGTTTAAATTAAAATCTCTTTATTTTAAATTAAAAAACGCGACGACGAAAAATTGCGACGATATAATTAAATAAATATACAGCCTTATAGTTCGGTTCCATGCTGCATCAACTCTCCTCCGCTTTTAAAAATTCGTCTCCCGACGAATTGCTGGATCTTCGATGCTTGACGGTTTGACTTCAACGTTCTTGTTTGCCTCGTGGAAGAATAGATGTGGAGCAAATGGTGAAACCCATATGGCTTCGGTGCAGTGGCCGGAGTCGGCCACCTCATGTTGGAAGGACATATGTGGCACAAAGGGCGGCGTCTCCACGATCTTCATCTCCTTAATGCGGTGATCGAAAAATTGATGAGGCATGAACAACATGGCCTTCGGAGAGCCCATAACAAATGTGTGGCACAAACTTAGGATGAGAGGAGATGTGGTCAATGCCATAACCCGTAGGATCCTTTTATAGGCAAATCCCACATTCCTAGTCCTAATTGGAGAAGGTAGCAGCCTCATTTCCCTTTTCTCAGTACCTTTCTTTAAATAATCTCCCTCCCAGGGGTTATAATGTAATTTTTTCACCCCTTCAACCAAAGCAATGCCTTTTAAATTTCCCAATCTAACCTGTAAATAAGAAGTTTCGGGAGGTGTCTTTGTGCAATATTTCCAAACCAATCCCCCAAACTTCGGGGATCCGATCTCTCTTCCAGAGAAATCCCATGGTAGGGTTTCTCCATCCTTACGTTTTAAGCGGCGTGCAGCGCTGGGTTTTCGAATCCTCTGGCGGCGGCACGATGGAAGTTGAAGCGATTGTAGGCGACGCAAATGAAGGTGGCATGGATGTTGTCGGTGTCGAGCTGGTCGGAGGCGACAGCGGGGTGAAAGTGATGGAGGTCGAGTCGATGACGACTCAGGCGAGCGACGGTCGTGAGGAGCAACCCGGGGAGGGATCGGGGCGAGAGGGAGGGGTTGCGGTCGCGTGAGAGTGGAGGGGGGGGAAAGGGCGTTGGCGGGGAAGGGCTGCTGTGAAGAGGCGACTGGGAAGGGGAGGGGGTCACGGGGAAGATAGAGGCGGCGGGAGGAGAAGTAGGGTTCGGGGGTGGGGAAAAGAGCACGGGGTTAGGAGGGAAGAGGGTTTGCGGATCCGAGAATGGGAGACCCCCGAACCATACTTAACTTAATAACACATTAACTTAATGCCGCAACAACAAATTTTTCATACGACAATGAATAATTTAAATATTAATTCTTATCGATTAATACAATAAAACATGTCTATAATGATGTTTTTTTAACCCGTTACCATATTGTCGGTTGTTAAATAATAATAACGATATTATCACTACAAAAATTCGAACCGTTGTTAAAGATATAACGACAATATTATTCATTGCGAAATAATTTTTTGTACTCAAAATTGACGACAGGCTTATTCGTTGCTATTTTCCCTGCTAACGACGTCCTCTTTTCCCCACCCCCGAACCCTACTCCTCCCGCCGCCTCTGTCTTCCCCGTGACCCCCTCCCCTTCCCAGCCGCCTCTTCACAGCAGCCCTTCCCCGCCGACGCCCTTTCCCCCCTCCACTCTCACGCGAGCGCAACCCCTCCCTCTCTTCCCGCTCCCTCCCCGGGTTGCTCCTCAACACCGCCGCTCGCCTGAGTCGCCATCGGTTCGACCTGCATCGCGCGCCTCCGCCTTCCTGCTTCCCTTCGTGCCGCCAACGCTCAGCCGTCCTCCTCCTACCCCTCCACCTTCGTGCGCCAGCCCCAGCGCCCCCCACTTCGCCCCGCCTCCGCCCGAATCCCCCCCTGCCCGTTCGCCCTTGTTCGCCGCAGCAAACTCCTCATTCCCACGCCCACAGCACCTCTCGGATCCACCGCCCCGTCTTCCTGCCAACGCCCACCCCTGGCCGGCCGCCGCCGCAATCACCCATCACCCGACATCCCCTGTACACGCACCGACTGTTTCTCCCGGACAAGGCTACTACAAGTTGCTGCGAAGCCCGACCCCAGTTGGCTGCCAACCAGATCTGAAGCGCGCATCCTCCCACTTGCCGGTTGTGATATGAGCGCCCATTTTACCATATTCTACCGCATAGTTATTAGTTTGTGGATTGTGATATTGCTGATTTGGTTTGGTGAATCATTGAGATTCCTAGTCGCTGCAATATTGTGATATTTTTTCTAAGAACTTTTAACTCGTTAGTTTGCCATGAATTTGTGGAGTAACTTGTGCTAGTACTCGCGTAACTGCTGTCATTTGTTGCTGATTTTTGCGCATCGCATATCAATTTATTTGTTTTTGTCGTCGAGTTCATTAGTTTCACTTTTTGAGGATTGCCATTTAGTCACTACTCCATTAGGTTGCATCAGTTCAGCATCCGTTCTGCACTTGATTGGTGTTGTTTCACCTTGGTTTTAGTTTGTTACTCGAATCGGGTCACATGAAGTTTGATATTCTTCTTCTTCTTATTTTTATTAAAGTGTGCATAAGCGAATTGAAATGGGGAAGGCGAAGAAGGCCCCAAAGTTTGCAGTGATGAAGAAGATCATCAGCTCCAAAACGATAAAAAAGTTTGTTTTTTAAACCTAAATCTTTCTAATTCTCACCGGTAGGCGTTCTGAGTATCGACATTTTTTCTTTTTCCTTCTTATGTTCGTGTTTGCAGATACAAGGAAGAGGTGCTGAACCCCAAGAAGAAAGATCTGGAAAAGGAAAAACTCCCACGCAACGTGTATGCAATCGACAATCAGTAATTCGAAATCAAATATGAACTTTAGTACACCCTATATGATATGCTTGTTGTTTGCAGACCGCAAGTGTCGTCGGCTCTGTTCTTCAAGTACAATACCGCCCTGGGGCCGCCTTATCGTGTCATTGTTGATACCAACTTCATCAACTTCTCTATTCAGAATAAGGTGCTGTTGTATTTTTTCTGCACTATATGTGCAATTTATAATTATATGTGATTCGCAGTGAAGCTGCTTTTCACACAGTCATTCTCCTTTTGAGATCTTCCCGAAGGAATCCAAAATTGCTTGAAATTTGTTTGCGCTTCTGCTTCCTTCCTTCTTTCTTTGTTGAATTTGCACTCTTCAAGAGCATGTCCAATCACCCAACTATGGGCAGTACTTGTATTTTTTTTCCATATACCTCTTCTGCTTGAAAAGTAGCGCTCCATTTCTTCTCATAATATGATCTACAAAATGTTTCATCAGATCAATCCCCACAAACATCCTTGCATATCTTAGCATGGAGAAATCCAAGACATCCTTATTAATACAGATGTGCTTCCCAATAGCATATTCTATAAATCTATTCCTCCTGGATTGTGTAGGTGTGCATTCAGCCCATGCTGAAAGTTGGGTAGTTTGTAAGTTGGGTTCTCTCTTTTAATATATTAATATATCATGTGGTGGGTCCCATCTCGGGATGCCCGCTCCTTCTCATCTAAAAAAAGTGTTTCATTCATTCTTGTATTTTAAATCACCATTCACATAATTCTGGAGAATATTCCTTTCATCCTCATATCTAATCAAAACATTGGGATCCATCATCCATCTAATAAAAAAATTGGAGAAGAAACTCATGCGCTAGGGGCAAGGTACTTATCGCGATACGGAAGACTCGTTGTCCTTAAATCTGCGATCTCGACGATTCGTTTGTTTTATATGTCGATCTTCAAGCTCATGAAGGTACGTCATCGATTTGAAAATATAACGAGAAGATTCTTTTGGGCATCTCTTGGCCAAGAAAGGAGGGTCGTGGAGGTTACTCGGGACTTCGTTGCTAGATTATGCAAGATGGGATGCTTAGGAGTTCTTCTAAGGGTGTGCGAGATGAACAAAACTCTGATATCAAAATGAGTGAAGTGTATTTGGGGCCCGGAGGAGGATCTAGTATGTAATCTCTTGAGTTATGGGGGCCACGATTGTGGGGGAGAATGGAGGAGCATCAAGGGGAAGCATCCGTATTCTGGAAGAATATTTGCATGATATGGAGTGAACTCGAGCCTCTTATGTACCTCGTGGTGGGGGACGACAATATCTTTAGATTTTGGACGGATCATTGGTCAAAGATCGACAATTTATGGAAGAAATTCGCGATTGTTCGCATTGGCGGCATATAGACATGCATTAGTGGTGGATTGTAGGTCGCATTCAGAGGGAGGGAGTGGGTCCTACCTATATTCAGATCGTCTTTGTATGAGGAGTGAATTGCGAACATCGGGGCTCTACCTTGTTGGAGCTTTAGTTGATCAGGGGTCTCGACTATGGCATGGCTCATTGGGAGTGGCACAATGCTTTCTCAGTCAAGGGGGTCTACGGCATCTGCTCTCGAAGCTAGCGTCGCTTGATTAGGAAGTGGTGTGGGACTACAATTTGATTTGGAAGACCAGGGTGCTGCTGAAAATCAAAGTTTTTGCTTGGCTATTTCGACCGGGGATGCTCCTGATGAGGAAACTTCACTCCCGCATTATTCCCAATGCTGATTCGACCTATGCAATTTGTGGTTTGGAGGAAGAAGACTTGGATCATTTTGTTTTTAATTGTGAAGTTGCAAAAGACATATGGCAAAGAGTGAGAATCACTTGAATTGATGTTTCATGTGGCGCTGGCTTCTACAAAGCATTTGGGCCTCCAGCGTGTCGAACAAAGGTAGAACGGATCAGAATCTTAGCAATTTGTTGGGTTATTTGGCTATCCAACAACGCAACGACTTTCAAAGGCATGAGACATTATGTGGATAATATCACTGTACACGCTTACAATGTATCACCTTTGTAATTGATGAACTGTACATATGCAATCTTACATTAATCAATAAACGGAGTTTCTCTTGGGTGGTCACCATTTAAAGGTGATTCAACCTTTTCATTTACAAAAAAAACCCTTATAACTAATCATCAAGTGCTTCGTATCTAGTGCATTTAAAAAGATCTCAGCCAAATGCTCCATTACAATTTCTTGAAAATTGAGAGATCACATTGAGTTCTGGAACATGGCTACCATACTCAAAAGGAAAAGTTCTTGTAATTTTCTGATTGCATCTTCCAAGAATTCAAAAAATGTATTTCATCACCATTTATAACAAATGAAACTATAACAGGCAAGGGTTCCCCAAACGAAAGAGCCACCTTTGAACTTATCATTATCGCAGTATAAGGGATTTTACTTCCCTTTCCAAGCTCATTGGTTTTGTTGATATTTCCTTCTGAATAGAAGGCTTCCTTAATTCATTTTTCCCAAGTTGAATGGGAGTTAACAGTGGAAAGTTTCCTTCTTCCAAGTCAAGATCATATTGTTTCAACACACCTATGTGAGCATGTCTTCTCGTGCATCACTTCGTACACCTTGAATGCACCAGATTTTGATCGTCCCTTGTGTTTTACCGCTGCAAGCATTTTATGGAACACCTTAACCACATCATTGCTTGATATCTAACATCTTCTATTTGACTTTAATTCTACTACCCAAGGCCTCAAAATATTTTAGAATAAATAATAATGAACCGCCTATTTGCTTGTACTAGATTGCATCTTTATCGATATCAATCCTAGTTTTGATTTGTTACAAATTCTAGATAGAATGGAGCACAAATTGATTGGCTGAAAGGCAAGGTGTTTGTCAACAGGAGGTTGGAGGTTGTCTGGTTCTACTCAAGTGATCGGTGTTGGCAATCCTGATATTTTACATGTCAATGTATAGATTGCCTTTAACTCAGCCATGACAGGTCCCAAGCTTGGGTAAATTGAGGAGGGTTACGTTAGGTAACAACCAGCGTAAAATAGTTGGAGGCAACTTCCTAAATAGTATTTTTTTTTGAAAAATACTATTTAGGAATTTGCCTTAAGACAGTCAGATCTTTTCAACGTGGATTTAAGAAAACATTTAGGCTCGAGATTGACCCAAGATAGATTTGAATGGAGGCAAAGAATCCATGTAATCGACCCTACTTAATTGTGGGAAAAGGCTTTGTTGTTGTTGAATGTATAGATTGCCTTTGAAGGTTCTTGTGAGATAGAGAATTTGATGAGAATATTCTTTTGCATCACTTTTGTCTATGAGTTTAGCGGGATATCCTTGTTGGCTTGGAATGTGATAATGCATTCATTTGATGAGGTTGTTCTGGGAGTCCTTTGTTTTCAAGAAATAAACAAGACTCTTCTCTCAAAATGACTCGTAAGAATTAGGGATGGCAAGGATAATATGTTGTGTCGCTTGATCCGTGACGTTTACTCGGATATTGCTGACATGGAGGTGGGTAGTGTGAAGGTAAGGTTACCCTCTAACTTCTGAAATGGTCTCTGCACCATTATGCTTGATGTGGTCGCGTTCCTTAGATAAGTGACGGGGAACAATAAGGATTCTATTATTGGCTTGATGATTGTACTAAGCGAGGGCCATGGGGCTAGTGTGATAGATTCCCCAGATCTTTTTGCTCTTGTTAGGGATACAGTGGCTTTGTTTGCTGATTGTCGGTGTCTTCTAGGATTGGGAGTGTTGCTTAGGTGTTGACATTTTTGGTGGACTTGTTAGATAATATCTTATGGAGTTAGGCCAACCACTGATTGAGTTGGAGGAAATTGCAGAATTTTCGAGCATGTGGAACCATTGGACATGGTATGAGGAATACACAATAAAGAGAGTATAATTCTTTGACGACCCAGATGGATTAGGGGATGCGGATCTTGCAAAAGATTGTAGACTTAGTTGGAGGGTTCGAGCATTGTCAAGGAGGGTGGAGATATTTTAGCAATCTTCGAAGGTGAGGATGATATCTCTAAGGCATGGATCGAGATATCGTGATATATTCGCGATATAAATCTTTGATGACCCATATGGTTTAGGGGATGCGGATCCTGCAAAAGATTGTAGACTTAGTTGGAGGTTCAAGCATTGCCATGGAGGGTGGAGATATTTTAGCGATCTTCGA
Source organism: Ottelia alismoides (assembly GCA_037367405.1). Classification (NCBI taxonomy): domain Eukaryota; kingdom Viridiplantae; phylum Streptophyta; class Magnoliopsida; order Alismatales; family Hydrocharitaceae; genus Ottelia; species Ottelia alismoides. The sequence continues at coordinate 304,935 of JAZKJV010002051.1, read as the reverse complement.
AGGTGAGGATGATATCTTTAAGGCATGGATCGAGATACCGTGATATATTCGCGATATATCAGTATTGACGTAGTGGCGATATTTCGGTGAAATGGTCGATATCCATGTCTTTTTCGATTCATTTTCACAAATTGTGCGTCAAAATGGGCAATATGTTGGCGATATATCACCGATTTATCGTGAAAGATCATATCGACACCATGTCGATATGGTATCGAAATCGATATCTAAAAATCAAAACCTTACTTTTAGAGCACGCTATATCTCGAGAAATGCCATATTTTGTCCCATCTGTGGTGTGGATGTGGAGGGCTTGGACCATCTATTCTTTTGTTGCATTGGTGCTAGCGAGGTCTTAAAGGAGGACTGGTGTGCTTTGAAGCGACTAGTCCCGGAAGAGTTTAGTGGCAACTATACACCATACAAGAGCTAAGAGAGCTAAGTTGTTTATTGTTATGTTCGCCATTTGGCTAACAAGGACCACCCTTATATTCAAGAGAAGATGCATTACATTGTTATTATTATTGCGCATATGCGTATCCTTGTTGAATCTTGGTCAAAATTCTTAGTACTTTCCACGTTAGTTTAAATGGAGCTTCTGTAACAACGGTTAAATCTTCTCTTTCTCAAAAAATGTATACTAGTTTTGATCCACAACCGCAAAAGCGATTCGTCACCCTTGTCAGGTTATATTTGGATATATGCCAGATTGTATTATTATTATGTACTTAATAGTTTATACCACTTCTTCACTATGTTAAAGACCATAGTTGTTCGTACTCATGGTTTTTAATCAATATTTATCATACTTCGATGTTTTTGGGGTGTTAGATTTTTTCACAACATTCTTGTGTTGTGAACTTATTCCTCTCATCGGGAGTCATAGTTTGATATTTTTCGGTAGTTAATTGTTTCACCTTCTTGTTCTTGCGTCTTTGCTTATTCCTTTCGAATCACAACGACAGGGTTGAATCTTTCGAGGCAGATCTTTTAGGCGGTTATGAAGTTTGTGGCAGATGTGGGTCATCAGTTGGACCTAATAACCATATGCTTGATTTGGATGTTATGAAGGAATTTCATTAGGCCCGTCTGGGCTGCCCATGTTTTGATGGGCATGTTAAGGGAATTTTAACGTGCTACTTATTAAACCCATGGATAAGTATAATTTTCTAGCTGTCTTTTAACCATCCATTGCTTGGCATGCTAGTATACTGTGGTCTATTGATGCGGTCGAAGATGGCTTATGTTTAGAGCAAAGACTTGGATGCTTCGAGTATGTGCTGCATTGTCGCTAACCTTTTGTTGTCAATTTAACTGTCTTCAACTGTTTTCTCTATCGGAGTGTGCCATTATGGGGGGATGCACTCAGTAGGGAGTTGATATGCTGTGAAGTGGCAATTGTTGGGGAGGTGATGAAGACTTCTGAGCTATCTTGTTAAAAGAGGATTCTCCTGTGATCAAGGAGTTATGGACATTCCACACATGTGTTGCAAAAGATGCTGGGGTTGTATGCCCAATAGGGTTAGGATTGGTTGATTTATGAAGATTACTATGTAGATTGTTAGGTGTCTGGGAGACCCTGAGAAGAGAATGGTTGGTGGTTATTTGGTGACTTGGCATCATGAAATTGTTTTTCTACAAGAAATGGATTTAGGCAGATGGGTTCGTCGGTTGTAGAAGTTCACGGGAACACAAATCTCAAATCTCCAGATGCAATTGGTAGTGTTGGGGGTTTACTTATGTTGCGGAATAGTGAATTTATTTCACTGAATGGTGATTTGGTTGGGCACCACCACATCTTCAGCGTTGTGAAGTGTGAGATGATCTGCGGTTGGCTTGGGCAGTTTTCCTTATCGCCCCTTCATTGATTGTTAACGATTTCAATATCAACAATATGAGTGGTGAGAATGCGCATGCGCGGGGACATGATCCGTGCTCGACCGAGTTTGCTATTATGGTTCATGAGTTTTGCATTGAGTTCTTGAATGCCTTGGACTGTAGGTACACTTGGTGGAATTTTGGGTGTTGCTCTTGTCTCTACAGTTTTTTGTCTTCATTTGAGATGTTGAATGATGCAGATGAGGAGGATCGGTGACAGCGTAGAATAAATTTTTGGTGGAAGAAGAAATTGGAGGGATTGAGAGGAGAAGCTCGTCAGAAAATGAGGGGTTTGGAGGTGAGAAACGTGGACCACGTGGGGAAGGAGAGAGACGAGAGAGGGAGATAGAGATAAAATCTCAACTTTTCATATAATCGTACCCGTCTAAAACAATAGCCTATCATCCCTTTGTATAGGAGAGATGAGGTTACAAAAATAGAAACCAAATTCAATTTCAAACTAATTATCCTAATTTGACTCTAACCGACTAACCAACTAATTTGAAATTCAAATTGAAACTAAATATTTTTGAGATAACAGACGATCTCTTTTATTTCAATAAAATTACGACGACTCAAAATAAACGTAATTTAAATTAACAGCAAAAAAATAGAAAAATGCGGCCCTATTTCTGCATTTCACGCTGCATCAATTCTCCTCCGCTTGAAAAATTCGTCTCCCGACGAATTGCTTGATCTTCGGTCTGTTGGTGGAGAATTCCATATAGATTGATCGATCGGACCTCCCAAAGTTGCTCCTTTTCCATGTTACGTTTATAATTTTTCTCCATTGAGGGGCATGCTTGCAAATGTTCTACCCCTTCACTTAAAAGCATGATATATCCTTCACTGTAATTATTTCACATTAACTCCTCAAAGTTAACCCTCATATAAAAAGATTTAGGGACCCGGACATCTATGCAAATTTTCCAGATTTGCTTCCAATCCTGGATTTCTTTCCCTCGTAAGGGAATCTCAACCCTTACTAGGGTTTTATCTCCTCCACGGCCTCGATGGCGTCGTGTATGAAGGCGGCGGTGGAGCGGTGTTACGGCGAGGCTGATGGCGGTCTTGGGGGGTCGACATTGATGGGGTGGCAGTGTGGATGCAAGGGCAGCATTCGGGGTGGAAGGAAGGGCCCGGGGGCCTGGGGGTTGGGCCACATGGGGTGAGGGAGTGGGGAGAGAGGGTTCGGGGTTTGGGGTTTTTTCCGCAGGAGTTGCGGGGGTGGGGGAAGCGGGCGCTGGTGAGGTTGGCGACGATGGAGCGAGGGAGGGTGCATGCAGCATTGGGGAGTGGGCCGATGGGGGTGTAAGGGCTGATGCTGGAGGGGGTATTGAGGGTGTGGGGTTTGCGACAGGTGGGGGCGGCGGGAATTGAGCCGCAGGGGGTGCGGGGGCGGTGGGAGAGGGTGCGGGGGAGGGGGCCTGTGCAGTAGAGATGGCGATGGGAAGAGGTGGAGAGTCGGGGTAGGCGATAACGGGGCATGTGTGGTTTCCCGGGGCTGGGGCTTCGGGGACAGCAGGAAAGGTCGGTGTTGGCGGCGGGGTTGGGATGTCAGCAGGGGAAACATGGGCTGCAGGGGTTGAAGGTGGCACCTCAGGAGGTGTGGGGGGGTTGGTGAAGTCGCTGGAGGAAGGAGGTAGGAGGGCTGGTTGTGCGGGAGAAGGGAATGGGGATGTTGCGGTGGAGGGAGAGGGTTGCAACGAGGCTGGGGGGGGGCGTCGGAGAGGTTGGGGCTGCAACGGGGGTCCGCGAGAGGGCAGCGGGGTGGTCGTGGGTCGAATCCGTCGGTTTTTGCGAATCTGAACATACCTGGACAGCAAGCGTTTCGTCGCCTTTTTCTTCTGGAATGACCTGGACAGCGAGTAAATCATCATCAACGACGAGTTTTTCTTTGTCGAAACTCTGGACAGCAGCTTTGATAGTGGAAGACTTTGATAGGGCGACGCACATAGCCTCGAAATTAGCCACTATTTCTTGACATTCGGACTGAAAAAATTGGAAATCATGCCGTGCGTCCATCTCATTGTTGTAAGCTTCTTCGGCTCGTCGTTTCCGCTCCGACGAATGATGGTGTTTCATCGCATGTCGGCGCGAATGTCTGGACGGATCGTCAGATCGTGAGCAAGGTTCAGAAATGCGGTATGCGGCATTCGTTCGATCATGCGGTTTAAAACGAGTAAGCGGATATGCGGACGAGTATACGGAAGTATATGCGGTTTATAATATTTTAATTTAAATTATTATAAAATAAACAATAAAATGTGCTTACATAAAAAAGTTGATTATCTAATAAGATCCAAAATCAAAAAAATCAAATAAAATAATATAATCAAGAAGATATATAAGCATGATATTATAAATTGATTATTTTTTAGTATGTATTTTGAATAATACATACATATATATATATACATACATATACAAATTTAGATTCATCAGGGAACACACGAATTCTAAGAAAACCTTTAATGTATATATAGATCCTATAGATAACAAAAGTTAAAGAATAGTCATATGTATACAAATCATCACCCAAAATTATACGCATATATGCATCTCCAAGGGACAAAATATGTTGATACAAAATGTAGGGGAAAATTGTATTTGCATATAAAGCTTATTAGAAGTACATAAATGTAAAGTGTCAGACTATTAGTTAATTATTTCGTGTTTTATTTGAAGAATTGCAATAAATTTCATTAGATAGAAAATTCAAACAAATAGTAACAATTCATTATAAGTGTTGAGAACAATGAGAAAAATACCCTAGATTATATGCCCAAATGCAACATATACAAGAATAATGAAAAGATGCGTCGATGTAAAAGATAGTATAAGAGTTGCTCGGGAAAAAATCGAGTTAATGTGTCATCAACATGTCATGTAATATGAATCCTATCAGATATGCGGGCGTATATGCGGCCGCATATGCCGCATATGCGGACCTCATGCGTTTTGACCGCATGTTGCCGCATATGGCATATGCGCTTCGGTCAAGTGACCGAATACGCATATGCGGCCGCATGGACCGCATTTCTGAACACTGATCGTGAGGACGATCTGTAGGCCATGTTCTGATACCAATTGATGCAGATGAGGAGGATCGGCGACGGCATAGAATAAATTTTTGGTGGAAGAAGAAATTGGTGGGATTGAGAGGAGAAGCTCGTCGGAAAACGAGGGGTTTGGAGGAGAGAAACGTGAAGACCACGTGGGGAAGGAGAGAGACGAGAGAGGGAGACAGAGATAAAATCTCAACTTTTCATATAATCTGACCTGTCTAAAACAATAGCCTATCATCCCTTTATATAGGAGGGATGAGGTTACAAAAATAGAAACCCAAATTCAAATTCAAACTAATTATCCTAATTTGACTCTAACCGACTAACCGACTAATTTGAAATTCAAATTAAAACTAACTATTTTAGAGATCACATGCGATCTCTTTTATTTGAATAAAATTACGACGATTCAAAATAAACGTAATTAAAATTAACGTCAAAAAAATAGAAAAATGCGGCCCTATTTCTGCATTTCACGCTGCATCATTGAAGGGGGGGTGCACCCACGATCCATCTTCCATTTCGAGAAGGCCTAGCTTTTGGAGGATGAGTTTCGAGAGCTTGTGGCAAGACGATTGTCTTCTTTTTAATATGATGGCTCGACTATGGTGGGAGTCTTCCTCAATTTGGCTTTATTGTGGAAGAAGTTGATTGAGTTCAAGAAGGAGCTTCGTGATCAACACTGTCTTAGGTGTCAAGAGGCACACGAGTCTATTTCTCGGCTTGATGTGCTGGAAAATGATGGGGAGAGGTGCTTAGTGAGCGTACGAGAATGTAGAAGGTAATCCGAGAGAAGGATAAGGAGATCAAGGTTGAATGGATGCAATGCTATTGACAGATGTGTCTTAAGGACGACGATGCTGATACCAAGTTCTTCCATGCTATGACAAATATGTGAACATGATCTCATTGATTCGCTTATGGCGAATGACAACATGGTGGAGGGTAATAAAATGTGGGCATGGTCTTTTTTTCACCATTTTTCTAGCTTTGAGCAGGAGCAAGAGTGGTGAATGGAGGTGATTGGGGACTGTTGCTAGCCTTTTTCATAAGAACCATACTAATGTCTGATTTAGAGATTTGTGTAGGGTGAGGTTACTAAAGTCCATAAGGTAAAAACTGACGCACCCTTATCTTGTTTCTGTTCTTTCTTGAGTTCTGGGTTGTGGTGCAAGTTGATATCATGGGACTTATGGAGGAATTCCATATGTAGAATTACTTGTTTGATCGGATTAACATGGCCCTTATCTTATTCTTCCAAGGACATTTCTGAACGTGTGGAAGACTTCACGCCCATTGCACTGTCTAACATGGCTTATCTCTCATGTTTTGATGGCATATATTCCATATAGGCATAGTCTTGTGATGGTACCTAAGATGATGGTTGAGTGGAAGAGGTGACATGTGAAAGGGAAGTTAAAGGGTTGCTTTGGAAGCCACTTCCCAAAGCTTATGACTGTGGACTAGCAGTTTATTTGGACCAATCTTGTTAGGGGAGGGATTCATGAAGTTTGAATTGCTCAGGTAAAAAGAATTATCACCATTGTATCCTACTTGATTACAGCCTATCCTATTTAATTGTGGGAAAAGGCTTTGTTGTTGTTGTATCCTATTTGATTACGGTGAATGGTAGCTTGAAGGGAGTTTTTTTAAACATCAACAGAGTGTGCCATCTCGCCCTTCTTTTTTATGATTGTGGCTAACACTTTAAGCATGCTTGGTTGATCCTGTTATTATCATCGAGGGTAGTATTGCTGGTGCCAAAGGAATTCCGTCAGTGCTAGATATCTTTGGGGAACTCTCTGGTCTTCGTGTCAACCAGGCAAAGTTCGTTTTCATTCCGTTTGGTTTCTCCGAGGTGGAGATTACTGAATGTGATCAATTGCTTGGTACACCTTGTGGGAGTCTTCGATGTCATACTCGGTCTTTTCTATATGAATGGTCTTCCTGGTAGGCAGATCAGCTGCCTTTGATTGAAAAGTTAGAACACAAGCTATGTGGTTGGAAGGCCTCTTGAGTCTTGACACTCTTTTTGTGGTCTGGTTGGTGCTTGTTAAGGTGATCCTATCTACGATCTCTATTTTCTTTGTTTCTACTCGACTTTTTCCTTGTGGGGTTGCCACAATATTGAGACATTTATGCGGAGATTGTTTTTGGAGTAATTCTGATGGTTTGTCAGGTGGGTTGTCACTGGGATTGGGATTCTGTTATGTTGGCAAAAGCTAAGGGAGGTTTAATGGTTCCGTGGCTTGAGGAGATGAATAATACGCTTCTGGCAAAGTGGATTCCATTCCCAATGTCCTCTTTCTCACTGGAAGGTTGCTTCCAGTGCCTCCTTTTGGAAGGGCATTTATTCTTCCTTACATGAGATGTGCTCTCATATGTGTTTGGTGCTTGCTGACGGTTGCTCCTTCAGATTTTGGACTGATAGCTGGCTAGGGGCCAATCCTCTTTGCATCAAATACCCAAGGTTGTCTCACTTGCTTCTGACCATGATATACGTGTCTCAGAGGTGTGGTCTAGCAGTGCTTGGTTGCTATTGTTTCGTGCAACTTTTTCTGAGCAATGTCTAGATGAGTTTCTGAAGATGCTTGATCTTGGTCATGTTGAGAGACCTTTTGGACATATAGATCATTGGGGTTGGCGGGAGGGTGAGTTCTTGGTTAACAATGCACATATGGCTCTTTCTGATGTTACCATCTTTGCCTCTTGATCTTCAGCCGATTGCAGGCTTATCTGGTATTCCAGGGCACATATCTTCGCCCGAATATCTGTCTGGCTGCTAAGGCTGGGTCCATCGATGACTAAGGTTTGTAATGACAAGTTTGTGCTGGATGTTGATGTGGATTGTCCTCTTTGTGATGGTGATCATGAGGAGCTGGGGCATCTGTTCACCAATTGTGATAGAGTTCGTGCTATTTGGAGAGAAGCGTTCATTCCCTTTGGAGCATTTTGGGCCTCTCTTAATGCGAGTCAGTTTAAGCCGGTGGCCGCAATGGGGTTATTTTTCATGAGGAGAATATTATATTTAAAAACATGGCACATCATGCCAGAACTTGCCTGCACATGTAATCTGTCTTGAAGATCTCTGGTAATACAATTTGTGCGTGTGTGCTGACTTGATCTCACGCCCTTAGTCATAAAAATATCAACCATAGTTTTCTTATTAATTATTCTAAAAGGGATTAGGTATGCACGCATCCTTGTAAAACTAGATTCAACCACATGCTTGACTGCATAGTATTCAAATAAGCACCATCATCATTTCGGATGTATATAATCGTTTGTTTATAATACACTCTATCATTACTTCTCAGTTCTCTTGTCCCGTGAATATTATGTTGCTGGAATTGCACTTTACAACTAATAATGTTGGATTTTTATCACTTGTGCCCCTCCGAGATATCACAATTTCAGTTATGCCCCTATCTTTTTGGTAATATCAGTTATGCCCCTCACTTCTTTCTCCGTTATCACTTGTGCCCTTCCGTCAGATTGACCGTCAATGAGTTGACTTAACCATGGTTTTTTCAAACCTTGGTGCAGTTAAGAGAGGTATTATTGTCCACACTTCTTCATCTTCTTCCTCCTCCATTTGTTCTTCTTCCTTTCTCTTCATAATTTCTCTTTCTTAATTACACCTTCATGCATCCATCAAATCTTTAAAATTTTTGCATTTTCACGGATATATCACTCATTATGGATCAAATGGGAATTTTACTGAATTTTCGGTGAACTTTCATGAATCAATTAATCAAAAATTCATCTATATACTGAAAGCCCTGGGGGCGGCGGGCTATGGGCGACCTGGGGGTACAGGGGCGGCGAGGCTAGGGGGTCGCGGGGGGAGGCAAGCAGGGGTCAACCTAGGGGCGGCGGGGCTAGGGGGCGTGGGGGGAGGTCGAGCAGGGATCGCGGGGGGGGGGGGGGGGCAAGCATGGGGCGACCTAGGGGCGCGGGGGGAGGCCGGCCGGGGGGGGGGGCAAGCAGGGGCGACCCAGGGGCGGGGAGGAGGCGCAAATGTTCGTTCCACTATGCATCGCTCCCTTCCTGGTGTTTGCTAGCGCGGGGTTCAAGATCGACAACAACGTGGTGCAAGCGATCATGGCGGGGACGGGTGCGGTGATGGGCATATTGGGATTGCTCTACGGCGGTTTCTGGAGGATCCAGATGAGGAGGAAGTTCAGGCTGCTGGAGAGCAAGAGGTGCTGCGGCCATGCGGAAACGACGGACTGCGCGAAGTGGTTGTTCTGCTGGCCGTGCGCGCTCGCGCAATAGGTGAGGACGGGCAACTTTCTATCGCACATGGGAGGAGCTGGAAGGGAGGTGCGGAGGGTGGATGAGGAGGAGGAAGACGGGGACAGAGGCGAGGCACATGGGCGGAGCTGGAGGCTCGGGGGTGGCTGCAGGAGAGCTCATGGAGGAGGAGGGAGTTGTGGAGGAGGAAGAGAATGGAGGAAGAGGAAGAAGATGGGAGAGGAGGAAGAGAAGGGAGGAAGAAGACAGGGGTGGAGGAGGACTTTTCAATCTTTTTTTTGTTAATTTAATTCCATTTGTGTCCTTGAAGTTAACGTCCGTTTGTGTTGGTTGTGGACAGTCACTAACTCGAGGGGTACAAGTGATAGATTAGCAAGAAGTGAAGGGTAGATTAGCAAGAAGTGAAGGGCACAACTGATATTACCAAAAAGATAGGGGCATAAGTGAAATTGCGATATCTCGGAGGGGCACAAGTGATAAAAACCCAATAATGTTTATATGGCTGGTTCTTTTACCTGTAAATGGCATTCCCATCTCATAGCCAATGCTACCCCTTTCAATGGACTGCCATCTTATACTTCTAAGAGTGGATTCAATGTTTCGTAGCTTATTTATCTTTCATCATTTTTGGTATCTGTAATATCATATCGCTTCATTTCTGAATAATTATGCCTACTTAAACATTTGTTTAATTTGGTGTTTGATGACCTCTGCAGTTGGATTTAGAGAAAGCAATGATGGAGTGCCTATATGCAAAATGTAAGTTCAGGAAAAGTTTCCTAGCAATTACCTTTCTACTGATTATGCAGTCAATTATGTGGTGTTGTTTCTAACTCATTATCATTCTTAGCCTGACCTTTTTTTAATTTGAGAATAAAGGCACTCCTTGCATCACGGATTGTGTCATGGCTGAGCTTGAGAAACTAGGCCAGAAGTACCGTGTGGCTCTCAGGTACTTCTTTATCAAACTTAGGATAAAATGTCATTAGTGCTATTTTATTAAATTTATGTCGATCACTATTAATGTTTACTTAATTCTTGTTCTGTTTTCCCACAAATAGCTCCTGGAAGATTATTCTTTTTCTATTTTGCAGGATCGCAAAGGACCCACGATTTGACAGACTTCCTTGCACTCACAAGGGAACTTATGCAGATGACTGTATTGTTGATAGAGTCACTCAGGTACAATTATGTGCTTATTGACTTGATTGCGGCAGATAACAGTGCTTCTCAATGTCTTTGGTAGTATTACCATCATAATATCACCATATTTGCACAATTGCACTGTGTGGTAATATTGATCTTGAGAGGAAGTTGTAGGTCGAAATCCTTTTAGTTGGATATCTGCCTGCCTAAATGTTGGGAGTAAAATTACCGTTATATTCTCTTAAACAGGCAGGGCATGTTATCATTCATAAAACAAAAATTTCACATGATTCTGAGGAAATTTGAGGGGAGGGGGTCATGTTGAGCCTTAGAGGTGCTTATCAACCGGATCTGAGTTTAGTAAAATGAAAAGTTTTCTCTGATCCAATCCAATCCATCCGATAACCTAAACCAATTCGATCCAATTCAGTGGCTTACAAATTATCTTGGACATATGATTTCTAAGACCAGAGTCTCTTTTTTCTTAACAGATTGCTTCTATCTTTCTTTACTAAAGGTATAGTATCTCGTTTTTCCACTATATTTATGCAAACAAGTTACATAAAAGATAAACATGAAAAAGATCATGTGTTTAATGTGTGTAAACATGGATTAGTTTGAACATCATCTGAAATACACATAAAATGGATGCCATAGATGCAAGTAGAAACGTGAAGCCCGAGGTTGGAGAGGGCTGCTCTAGTGTAGACATTTTGGGGAATGCATTGTTGCTAGGTTGCACATTCTTTCAGACTGCACCATCAATTGACATTGTCCTCGCAAGGGTATGGACAGAGGGATGTCCATGAAGTTTGTCACTGCTGTGAGAACATTGCTGGGATTAGGTTACATGTAGGACATGATTTTAGAGAACTTTATCTGGAAAGAGATTGTTTTTTCCGAGGCAAAAAAGTGGGAAACATGCAAGGGTGTCCGCCCCAACGGAAAAGGATTGTTGGGGTGAGAGGTGTCAATTGGAGACTAATGATTAGATGGGGCAGAGGCAATGAGCAGAAGTTGGGGATGCCTGAGATTTACTAGGCTTTGGTAGTTATGGGTCGATCTCGGTCGAGAAATTGATGCGACTTGTGAAGTACACGAATTATGAGGAAATAATCAAGTTAGAACCGTGCTTTGGTAGTTATGGGTCGATCTCGGTCAAGAAATTGATGTGACTTTTGAAGTACACCAATTATGAGAAAATAATTGAGTTAGAACTGTGCAAGCTATCAATATGTAATAGTAGTTTTTTTAATCTGGACTGTTATGCATTAAAAAGATATATGCAAACAATTCAGGAATAAATTATGAATAATCTACGGGTGATACGTTACTCAGTATTTATCGAACCATATTTAAAGTACAATATAATTCATTTTTTTTTGTTAATGCATTTGTAAAACCTTGTCCCTACTGATCCATTGAGGTGACCAGATCAATCCGATGTAGTAATGGTGGAGTGGATGTGCACCCCTACTTAGCCTTTATGAAACTAAAAAGCATAAATGCAAAGGGAATGTCCCCAAACTTGCATGAGATGATTGGGCATTGGTAATTTGTTCACGTGGGATTGAAAGCCAGCAAGGTTATATGAAATGCTTACACTAGGCACTGAAATTGAGTTATTCATCATGTAATTATAACGGTTATGAAAGAAAATGAGCGCAGAATAGGTGGTAGATAGATTAGTAATAACGTTCTTGGAGTGTGCACCACCTCAGGTGCACCCCCATTTTCCCTTCAAAAATCAAGTTACATCTTTCTTCCCAAACAAAATAAATAATTGTGGTTCTAGCCGAGCAAAGATTTGTACAAAAGCATATGCAAAAATAGATGAAAGAATATTGTAGGTGATAAAGAAAAAGGGATGGATAGACCACTTCCTGTGGTGCTGCTTTCGGCAATGTCGTTGCAGCATTGCCAAGTTGTTTTAAGGAGTGAACGCATATGTTGATTGCATATGTTGAGAATTTTGTGGCATCTGTTTCAAACTTCTGGGTTGAATTCACATGCGGAGTGCATGATTCTTGTAGCTGTGGTTGTATTTTTTCCCTTTGATTATTAATGTGGAAGGATTCCTTTGATTATTACACGGAAAGATTACCACTAACCTGTAGTAGGTCCTTGTATTCTACAAAATGGGTTGGATGAGGACTTAAACACCTTATTTAATTGGTTTGACTTTGAGTCAAAGAAAGTTCATATTTCTTTAAGGAATGTGCGGCCTTTTAGAAAAAGCAATTTTATTCCTCTGCTGAGTTACCACAAATAACACATATATTAGCAATGTGGAATCCCTTTACTTTCACGTCACCTAGGGTCGATATCAGTAGTCGAGTCAGGATTAACAGGTCCAGAAAGCAAATTGTCTTCCGCTGGTAGATATGCTCAATTAAAGAATGAGGGGAAGGAGCTCCTCAGTTACCCAAAAAGCATTTGGCTTATAAAAAAATAGAAGAACACCGTTTTCATTGTTTCATAAAATGACAATCATTTTAAGGACATCACCATCAATTGTATTAGTAATACCTTTTTGGGAAATAAACCCTTTAAGGAAAGGGAATTCCTCTTTTTGTAACCCACAATGAATAGAGAAATACATGCATTTGCACGCGACACTCTTGAAATCCACTCAGCTTTGCCACTTAGCGGGTATGCCATGCTTGCCGCAATCAACTCAAAATGCCCAGCTTTTCCGATCATCATTGCTCGGCTTCACCACTAACCATGATGACCTCTTGTTCAGATTCAGTTCCATGTCCACCTAATGTGTATTTTTCTCTGTACCCATATGCTAATTTAGTTTAGTTTAAGATAAAACAGTAAGTGAGCATATCCAGTTTTACCATCAACTCTCTAATTTAGTAAGATTTGACATTTACCTTATTAGATGGCTTCCAAACTGAGTACCATTCAAGCACCAGTTATTGCCCATTATGGGCGCATCTGTCTGAAAGTGGATTCAGGTTCTATGCAAACACTTCTCCTTAATCAGCTTATACCACAGAAGATAAATCATGGATGCTTTCATCGTAGTGCCTGGATCTATAGATAAGCCTCCAAATGTTTAGAACAACGAAGTTTATTCCTTAAAATAATAATTCTTCTTATTGTTTTAACAGCACAAATGCTATATTGTTGCTACATGCGATAGAGATTTAAAACGTCGTATCCGCAAGGTATTTCACAAATCTGCATTTTTGCAGCTTTCAAAGAAATTTCCTTCATGATGAACTCAAAAAAACGCGGCTGATAATGTTTGTGTGAAAAACAGATCCCGGGGGTGCCCATCATGTACATAACTCAACACAAGTATTCGATTGAACGACTTCCTGAAGCGACCATCGGTGGAGGTATATGGCTTCTTGTTCTTATCTCATAATCTCTTGTATGAATGGAGGCTAATCTCGTCTTGCACTTTGTCTCTATTTCAGCTCCAAGAATTTGATAGCAGGGGGGTTTTGTTGGTCAAAAGCATCAGAATTTTGCAGGTAGGATATCCGTTCTTGAGGAGCTTAGACGACAGCTGCAGTGAGAGTGTGCGTCGTAACATATCTCCCTTAAAAAGGCTGTGTTATATGATAATATATCTTAGATTTGAATAGAAACAGCGATTATTATCATCCTTTCGCATGGGAAAATTCATTTACATTGCTGTCTATTTTTGGATAATGTAATGTTAAGGCAAATACGGCAAAAGCAAGAATTTGTTAGTACCTCCAGCCATTTGCGAAACTGGGAATGAGTTTATGGTGATAAATTGCGACCTTGTCATGCCTTTTTAAACTGCAGCTAAACATGGTAATTGGGTGCCCTAGAACATGATGGTGCATTCGATTTAGGAGAGGTATTGCAGCATGGTTGCACCTGGGAGGCATCCCAAACCCTAATTCACGGATTCAGATGGAACCACACAGGAGTAACATTTGAGAGTTGGGTGAAAATTTTTATTAGCAGGTGGTTTCTCTAGTTGAGATTTCAGATATGTATGCTTCATGCTATAAATTAATCAATTCAGGTCAAAGTAGTTACCTCGTGATGTCTCGCTTCAGTTTTTATCATTATGGTTTTCTATATTGGATTATAACGTCCCAAACATAGTCACTTGTTTAATGCTCACAAAGTGGATGTGTGCTATAAATGTTGGGAATTGACGATTTGAGCTTAAGCATTTTGAATAATTGTTAACATGTTCTATCGAGTTGGAATCTATACGTTGTCAAGGTCAGTCTTCCTCGATAATGGCTTGTGACTAGGCTTGAGATGCCGCACAAATTATCTGGTATTATGTTTGTGACAGTCTGTGATCATCCTTGACGTCCTGTGATTTGGGCGTGGAGACCGTATTTTAAATGAAAGCCTTCATCTGACCTTTGTAGGCTATAATCACTGATTGTCAAAAGATGGATAAGTAGTTTGGATATTGAAAGGATTAGGTCAGATTCGAGTGAAGGATATTTCATCATCTCATCTTATGGGAGATATCTTGCTTTAGGTAGATTCACAGTAGGGGATGACGTGACGATCACAATGGTCTGTGTTCCATCCATTTGAGAGTAGTAAGCAAATACCACTTAGGTAGAAGCTACTCAAAGTAGTCCTATCTCCGCCACTAGATGGAGCTTGGACCGTTATGATTGTCGCATCGATTCATGTCGTGAAACCACTCGCAGCATGCGATCCTCCCCTTGTTTCACCATGTACTAGGAATAAGTTATAAAGATGTGTAACATACAAGTACAAGTTTATATATTTAAAATATATATCAAAATTTAATAGAATAATGAATACATGTTAACAAGTAAATTAGTTGAACATTCTGAAAAGCATATGTTCTCATCTAATAACACAAACGAGTATCCGCACGCTCATCCACACACCGCACAACAAACATGGGAACAAACACGCATAAGCACGCACATTGCTACACCCACTCAAGCACATAAACACAGGAGCGGAACCTCGACTGTAACCATGCTACAGAAGAGGTGATGTACTTTTTTTGCGAAATTCCTTCCAAAAATCCAACCTTATTGATTGAATCTTTGCTAAAATGTTTTACATGCCATCGCATTTCATTCGAATCCGATGCCCATCGCTGTCTCATCTTAAAGGACAACGTAATGTCAACATTTTAGAAACTTAAAATCTATTTAAAAGAGGATTGGACCTTTGTCCGTTAAGATGAAATAGCTATAGGCATTGGATATGAACGAATTTTGACGGCTTTGTACAACACTAATTATATATTCAATCTACAAGGTTGTATTTTTTGGAAGAAACTTTACAAAAAAGGATTACAACGCCTCTACTGGAACATCGGTTACAATAGAGGATCTGCTCCACACGCATGCACCCACACACAGGTACACACACAACATTATCCTGGTGCTAGAATATGAACTTCCTTAGTGTTACCCTTGGTTCCCTTTGGGTTCTTCAATTATTAGAAATCACATAAAAATATACTCTTATTCTAGGTAAAAAAAACAATTTCCACAAACACAATAGAAGATAACTACTACTCAAAGTTGAATATCACATCCTAACTTTCCATTTTTCGATGGAGATGACCCCATCCATGTGAAGTTCAAGTTGATTAGGTTGCTAGCTTCTTCTTAGTAAAAATGTGGTCGAAACAAAGAGTTACAAACCAGAACTTTTACATGTGTTAGATTTTCTCATGTGAAGACTGCTTGGTAACATATATATTGAATGAACTCAACTGACCCGGCCATCTAACATACGAAGCGTGTATTGGTAATTCCTTGTAACCTTGCAACCTTAAGATTGCGGCACAAGAAATCTCTTGGGGAACAACAACTCATTCTACTCCCTCATAATATTTTTATGAAAGAGAGAAGAGATTTGTAGTTTTCTAGCCATAGATTTTACAAGGAAAACATCTGTATTCGTGCTTTGGGGGTGTTGCGCTCATGGCTTGTCTAGAGCGCCTTTCTCCGTACTTTTCTTTTTTCACTCGTAGTTTCTAATATATTGACAGGGTGAACACCTAAGAGTGTCTTCCCCTTTTCTGGCTTCGAAGAAAAAAAGAGAGAAGAAGAGATCAAGATTTGAGCAGTAAGCACATTACCGAATCACTATATATCATTATGTTGAGTGATTATACATGCTTTCTTTCTCGATCCTTTTCTTCATGTGTCTTATTGATCAAACCCCCTCTTAACATTATGGATCCTTTCCAGATCGGGAGTCACCACCATCATTTCTTTGATCCAATCTTTGATATGTGTGTGTATAAGGAAAAATCCAATTCTTGTGATCAAATCATTATCATGCCCCCTTATGGACATACAAAGTCCTGAATGAACTGAAAGTAAGATGCAAAGAAAAACCATTTCCATTCAAATATCACAGAGTTGCACTCGACCAAGAAAACACCACCACATAAATTACACATTCCATCACTGAACAACATAACTTGAAAAAGATTGTTAAGTAAACGAATTAACATAATACAACATGTATAACGCCGCATCCCTCGTAAATCAATAAAAAAGAGGCTGACGTAGAGTTGATGTTAAACCTAAACATTGAAAGGAGATATGAATGGGGGAGATACAACAAAAGCACAAATCTAATATTACATATGTGCACCCTTGATGTCGCAAGTAAGGGAAGAATCTAGCAAAAAGAAGAGCGAAGAACGGATCACGTACATGCAACGATCATAGAACCTCAGCTGTTACGTTCGAAGCACTGAGGTTGTCGCGGTCACCTACGTACTCTGGAGGTGGCTTTATGTATTTCCCCAATGTTTTTTGGCGGGCACGGCTACGTATTCTCTTTATCTTTTCCCTACTCTGTTGCTTTCTTCTCTCCTTGAGGTGTTGGCGCATGTTCCTTTCACGTTCCACCATACCTTGCCAGACCACCTCTCCAGTCGATGGCCAAAGCCAATGCTTGTTAGGATGGTCGGAGTCCCACTCCTCCGCCCGATCTTCGTCCATGGTCTTCAATGTGGCGAATGAGAACCATTTGATCCACATTTTACCCTTACGACCCTTGAAGGGATGATGTTCCTGCATGGCTCCTGTTTTAGGGTCGAGATAGATCATTCGTCTTGCGCTATGGTATGCCCAGACGTTCACGAGGAGCTCAAGAACACGTGAGTAGCAATGGCGATCCTACAATGGAAAATCATGCAGAAACTTAATGATATGAAGCCACTACAAGAAAAATGAGTTGTGGTCACGGAATGTGGCTACGAAAACTTGTGACCACGATAATTCCGTGGCCATTAGTTTCTCATAGCTACAATCCGTGGCCAAAGTCTTCGTACAATAGTTGTGGCCACGACAAGTTCTATAGTCACTTGTAGTGGCCATGACATATTCGTGGTTAGAGAACTCTTGCGACGAGACTTGTAGCTACGACTACTGGTCATGACGTGTTGTGGCTAGAGCCCAATTCCGTGGCCACATCCCACATCCGTGGGCATAATTCTGTAGCCACAACTAGTTTTCCTTGTACTGAGATGGAAACAACGGAGAAAAAATGGCATATCATTACCATTACCTTTGTCAAACTCAAATAGCAATGCCCAGTTTGATGATGCTCATCGTACATATTCGAATCAAGTGCATCCACAAACATCCTGAAATATTGCGTGGATCATAGTGATAGGTTACAGAAGCAAATCTCATATTCAGAGAAAAAGAAAGGCAGTTCTTTTTCATGGAATTTAGATTAAGAAAGTATAATGATAAGTAGAAGTGAGGTAAAAGTCTACGATGTTTTAAGATGTTCATTAATGAAAGAAATCACGACACCGAACGAACAACTGCTGGATGTTTACTTAAATGCATACCTCGCGAACATGACAAACTCCATAAAAGATTTTGTTGGTAATGCCCAGCTGTGCATCACGGACCATGAACCGCCATCTGCCGGCATGGATGGTAAGAAGTCCCAATCCGGCGGCATGCCATACATCCGTCTCAATGTTTCTCTAAAAGCAAATCTTCACAGACAAGATTAACCAGATATTAGTTGGAGTTACAGTACAGACAGCTGCAGGAACATTCCAAGGTTACCAAACTCTTAAAAGACAATCCACGATCTATATTGCAGTGTTTTGTCGGTTGACTATCTTCTTATATGCTGTCGATAGATTTTCCAATTCGTGCGCTTGACTACTACTGACATATCATCAACAGCAATTTTTATTTTGTTCAGCTTATTGCCAAGGATTATTTTCATAATTATCTATTATTTATTAAGTTCGATCACCATCTGCATACACCAAACCTCAACAGAACAAATAAATGTTGATTTCGAAAGAAAAGACTACGCTGACAACCTGTGATATAGGGTAAAAGTATCCATCGATCGCAACTTACAAGTAATTGCCTTGCGGGACTTTAGCTTATCCAGATTCAATATTTCATACATAAACTTTTTTGAGCATTTTATTCTGCACAATTACTTCGTTTGAAACATCTAAAATGATAAAAAAGCTGCTGAATGGATTTTTCATTCCCCAAAAGCTTTGCTTATGTTAGTAGCGACTAATGACACGTAGTTGATATATTCTTAATAACGAAACAAACCTGCAATTGCCAGCATTGATGGCATCACAAAAAGACCAAAAATGAGCATGACCAGGATTTCTAGTGTCGTCGTCCATACGAACCCAAAAGTACATGGCATCTCCATATCTCCGAGATTCTATGGCATGTAGCAGTACACTCTCAGCCTTCTTTGTCAGGGAAGCCTGTTGACAGCAAATACTTATAGTCAAGTTCAAAACCATTATAAGAAGAGGAAAGGGATCCTACTCCATGGAGTAGGTAACTTACCTACTCCACTGTATTTTTTTCAATTTTTTTTATTTTTTTGAAAAATACTTCCATGGATTGTCATAACTATATCCCTTTAATATGTCATTCAAATTTCGTCAGAAACAGAGACTCCTACGGTCTTCATCCAGAACATGAAAAATACAGCAAATCTATGACCGTTAAAAAATGTCTGTCCGAATGGAGGCCGTAGGAGTCTTTGTTTCTGACGAAATTTGAATGACATATTAGAGGGATATAGTTATGAAAATTCATGGAAACATTTTTCACAAAAATAAATTTTTTTTGAAAAAGAAGAAAATGGAATAGGTAAGAATTGTAATTGTAATTCTCTTATAAGAATTGTACTGTAATTTTCTTTGTTGATGATCAAATGGAAAAAAGTACCTTGATAGCTACTGCTCTCCAAGACTGAAATCCAATCCAAGCATTCTTGTGGACACGATCAACCCGGTTAGCTATAGCGAAGAAGGCCCCATATTCCCCAAGTGCATCTCTGTAGTAGGCATTACTAAGAATAGGAAGACGGGAGGAAGCATCGATGTCATCGCCTTCAGGTCTTCGGCCCTTCGTAGTCTGCCCATGTACCAACAAGTAATACTTAATTTGATAATCATATTAGTCAGATATAGTGGGAAAGACATTTTGCAGGATTACCTTATAATTACTTCATAATTAATCAAATTCATTTATGTATCATTGCATCTATTGACACTCTTACACACACGCATGTAAAGAACTCGAATCTTTAGGCATGAATAAAGTGGCAACACTACACTTTAAAAACAAAAGATAGCTTACCAAACCTATTCCTAGGTAAAGTGAGGTAAGATGCAGAAACGGCCATGTCCCTTCTCCGAAATATGGTTCATATATGCACAGTGGTTGGCCTGTCCTTTCAAGCTCTTTCTCGTCTCTCTCATTCAAGTCGGCTCTAATCCTCTCAGCCTTTTTGACATTGCGGTAGACATCCTCCCATGTTCCGTGAAACTGTTCACTTCTGTCCCTTATCTACATTCAGGTTTAAGCATGTGTAAGATGTGAATCATGCATAAAAAAACTAACGTGGTTAAAACAAAAGGGTCTACCTCTTCCTCTAGCAATCGTTTTCGAGAAGCTAGCGTCTCGATTAACTTTTCTTCTGCCCAATCGATAGAAGAGAGTGATTCATCAGCGTTTGATATAGTATTTAAACGTAGATCCAGGGTTGAACTCATCCGTCCTTCAAGTTCATCCACAATACTAGGCCCTTTTGAGTAGTTTGTATACTGAATATTGCTAAACAGGTCCCATCTCCATTCCTTTTTCCACTTTGATGGAATCTCAGCAACGGTCTTTGTTGTGGCGAATTCTGATGGCAACTTGATAATTTTTTGAAGCAAGAAAGCATATCCTTCAATGGATTCATAGGCCAATAAATTCTTGGCAAGCTCTTTACCAGCAACAGCAACATCCTCGGCCACGGGAGACATCTTTCCATTTGGAAGTGTTTGAAACAGTATCTGTTTAAGCATGCCGACATTCTCTTTCAGGAAAAGATATCCATTTACCTTGTCAGAGACCTTTTTAACATGGAGAGGAAAGATGGTCAGTAAGCATTTTTCATAAAATGCAAAGAACAGCTGAGCATCAGCGAGCGAGACATACATATTTCCTGACGATTGCAGTATCAGCAGCAATAATCAATTTTCCAAGGGACATAGCTTGGATGAGAACAGCAGGGAAAGATTTATCCTCAAAGAATGATCCATATATCACAA
Organism: Ottelia alismoides; assembly: GCA_037367405.1. Taxonomy (NCBI): domain Eukaryota; kingdom Viridiplantae; phylum Streptophyta; class Magnoliopsida; order Alismatales; family Hydrocharitaceae; genus Ottelia; species Ottelia alismoides. Next base: position 284,004 of record JAZKJV010002051.1, on the reverse strand, counting down.
TATCAGCAATATCAATAATTGTATTACTGGTATTGTCATCAAAGTTGATATGTTTGATGGAACCATTTGGGAAGCCAATCTTGATAGCAATCTCCTATGAAATAAATTGCATATGAATTGAGCTTAAAAAAAGAAGAGGTGGTATTTAAAATAACTTTATGCCGATTAACAATTACATACCTCCAAAGCCTGAATGAAGCGATTAGTCGAGTTCTTATTTAAAATAGCAATCTTTAGGTAAGAAGCGAAGGGTGTATTCTGAAAAAGGGGAACTATGGCTTGCAAAACTAAAGCTTGCTCCAGAAGACGACCACTATACGAGAATTCATTTCCAGCAATGACAATAACAAAATCTTCGGAGGTAAAGCCCATTTCTCTGCGCTTATCAAGCTTGTCATGTGCATGAATACGATCAGCAGCACTCCACGTTGCATCGGGGTTACTGGGAATGATGTAGTAATTGCCCGCATCAAGAGCAGAATACAGCATCTGACTATCACGCGATAAGTTCAGCAAATCATGAGACATCAGGACCTCAAACACGTAGATTTAACTTGTAAAAAGAGTCGATATGTCTACCGGAAATAAATGATTTGGGAAGGCAACAACAGTGGCTCTGGCGAAGGACTGTCTCCAGTCATTTATGAGCTTACTTTTGTTGTTTGCTATGTATTGTTCCAGACGAAAAGCCAATGTCTTTTCATAAACAGCCCATATAACAGGGACCCTCCTGAAAGGCTCCTGGGATAGACTGCACAAAATGTAATTTTTTAGACAATTAAATTATTATTAAGCGCATAAGTTTTTAATGGCAGAAAGCCATTTGGCATTGCAGCTTTTCAAGACATAAAGGGGGTCTAAAGTATGACAAGTTTTCATAATCCAAGATGCGAACCGATCTTTCAGCATAGTTACTCGTGGATTTATTAAACTGTCTACTTGTACAACCAGTGCAAACTCAAGATAAGTGATGCTAAACAAGCACACAAGAAATTCTTGTCAAGATTCCACGGATATGGTCTATGTGCTGCATGACGAAGAAGGTTTTTGTTCTCTTAGCAACGGTAAAAGTTTTAACAAAACAAAAAAGGAAGAGTACATCATAGTTCAAGTGCATTTATAAACCCCATCCTTCCACAATGTGAATCAAACTCCTGCCAATCTTGAGAAAATCAACTAATTTTAGGAACATGGCTTGTCAATATCGACAAGACCACCATCAATAATTGCAAAAATCAGGGGTTTGGGCGTCCAATTCTTCTAGCACGCAACATAGAGCAATTAATATAAAGAGCAATGACTTCAGATAAAATTTCTGGCATCAACAGTTACACATGACTTCTTTCCAAAAGTAATGCATTGAATTTTCCTTTTTCGGATTGGGACTTTACTTTATTTAATATTTTTTAGTAGTATTATGAGAAAAGTTGCAAAAGCCAGTAGTCGGTATTCAGTCCAAAGGGCCCTCCAAAATATTTAGCAGAAATGTGACTAGTTGGAAAATTCCGTGATATATTTTATTATTATAATAAATAATGAAATTATTTTTGATACATATACTCTTATAAATTTAGATAGAGTTGATCATTATTTAACAAGATAACAAATATATTTCATCAAATATTGTGCATCTTAGGTTGACCAACTGGCTACTCAGACCAACTAATCGGTTCAGCCAACTAGTGACCACAGCAGTATCACTCAACCCCACTTCTAAAGGACATTGTTGGACTTGGATGGTTAACTAAGTTGGCCGACTACTACAAACCTGATTAGGAGAATGTCTTTTTTGTAAGTCATATTATGAATATATCTTTTTGAAACTATTAGAAGTAAGAAAACACGATTTTATGTTACTATGATTACTTATTATAAACTCCATCTTTGCATGACACAAGAGATCAAGTAGATTCTTTCTGAGAGAAGTAAACCATTCTATTGCTGAAGTACTTCAACTCCTAGGAAATACACTTGTAGGGACTGGTCCTAAAGACTGACACTTCCTTGCAAGAAAGTGGTGCTCATCAAATTATGATTGTCGAGAAACATAGATTTTCTTTGAGATAATGCCAACAAAAAATAGCCCATATAATTATCACCAAAACCGAGAAAAATACATTTCATTATTTTGAATATAAATTTATGGAAATTGTAAGAGTCTATAAGAGGATAAACCACACATTCAAAGACTTGTAGGGAATTTAGGTTTAAGTCAAATTTGATGTGTTTAGTATGGTGACTACCAATCGAGGACTTTGGTGAGTAGACAAATTATTAGGTAAACTACAATAGCAGAGGCATATTCCCTATATTGATAGAATTTGGCAAGAAAAAGAAGAGTAAGACCAGTATCTACCACTGAGGACTTTGGTAGGTAGTCAACTTATTAGGTAAACTACAATAGAAAAGGCATATTCCCTATATTGATACAGGAGATTGGCATGATAAAATAGGGTAAGGCCAATACATACCACATATTGAAAATTTCTTTCAACCGCATCATTTTGTTCATGAGTGTGTAAATAACTATAACAATGCACAATTCCCTAATTTTTGAAGTAATTGTATTGATACAGGAGATTGGCATGAGAAAATAGGGTAAGGCCAATATATGCTACATTGAAAATTTCTTTCAACTGCATCATTTTGTTCACGAGTGTGTCGATAACTATAACAATGCACAATTCCCTAATTTTTAAAGTATTTGTCTAAGGCAAGGAAATTGTCTCCCTCATCTGGCTGAAAGTTCAGGATTCTTTGAATTGGATTGATGTTCAATTTATTTTTGAAAAAAATACGAATGACCTCTATACATCAAACTTAATCTTAAGTGGATATTGCCAAGTGCAATTTGAGAAACCATTAATGAAAATGACAATATTTTTAGATAAAAACTGAATTAGCATATCACGGGTCTCGAACATCGCTGAAGATGAGCTTTAAAGGAGTAGACAAATGATTTCTTGTTTCATGTAGTGACATCTCCATTTAACACAAAATACATTTTGGAGAAGTGGAAGAGAAACCTAGGGAACACAATATTTAATTGTTCGTTTGGAAGTGCAGATGTCCAAGACATTGATACTAGACTAGATATCGAGTTAAGAGAAAGGCCTTCGGTTTCAAAGAATGGACAAGACTTCTCGAGAGGGTATATAGGCCATGTTCAAGTTTTTTTGCAGAGTACAAGCTCATGTGTAATCCGGTCCTTTATCGCAATTGTGTCAGGGGCGAGTTCAAGAAAATAGTTATTATTACAATATGATGATAAGCTAAAAGCAGGTTTTTTATTTGAAGAGGGGGAATAAAGGACATTATGTAGTTGTAAATTTCGGATTTAAGTAATGTGAACTAGTCCCGATATGTAAAACATGTATACCTCGACCATTACCCATGCATATGGCACGTGACCCTTGACAAGGGTTCCACTAAAGATTAAACAACCAAATCGGGGATGTGATGGGATGCTCCAGATGATTTGACATTGATATTTGCATACAGTTAATTCTCGCCCTTCATGATGATATTTACATATGCGTGATTTGAGTCTATACACATCATACACAATATAAGGCAGGTTGCGGTTGTTGTTTCAGCTCTTGATTGCGGTCACATGATAGCTGTGAAGCAGCACGAGTTGCAAGATTGACACTAAAAGCATAGACGGACACCTTATTTTTTATGCGCATTTTATGTGCATGGAAAGTTCTTGCTAAGTTAGGAATGCATATGGTGATGTATGCGAAGAACTAACGACAACAATATCATAAAATCTTACCCAAATTATTGGATTTAAAAGCACTGAACTCTAACAGATGACTGCATGGTCCAAAACTGCAAGTTGGTCTACTAGACACCTCTCCTTCCGGATATATGTAGGGGCATGATCATCGTTTTTCTTCATATTCTGGACTTGCATTCGCAATTGAATAACGCAGGTGTAGGATGGAGAGAACCACAGGAGTAATAAAGGGTGTTCCATACATCATATGACATGCTAAGACACAAAATATGGTAGAACTTTTTTGGACAGGATTCTGAAAGGAGACTCATTGAGGTCTAATCTCTTTTGAATCGGGCTTTACAACCTGTATCATCAGTAGACAGATCAATTGTGGTTATGAAGAATATGAAAATGGATGGGGATGATGGTGGCATCACTGATATGTATGCATCGGTACCATAAACAAGTCTTATAAGTTGGGGTGACTTGGGTCCAAAATATTCAGTTTTTTGGGTTTAGCTTTAAGATGAAGAGATGGTGGATGTTTTGTAGTAGTAAGAGGGGAGATTGTGAGGTACTCATTGGTGTACGGTTTTAAACATATCTCTAGATAATCTCGTCAAGATTGGTCTATGTAGTGGGATGATAGGATGTGATTCTGAAGCTGGTGGTAGGAATACAGTGGTTTTATTATATTTATTTAACTAGCTTGGCTTGGACGGCCCAAGAAGTGTTGGAAAGAAACTATACGAAATGATCTTAGTTTTATGGATATAAGTTTGGGATTGACCCAAGATAGATCTGAATGGAGGCGAAGAATTCATGTAGCCGACCCTACTAAATTGTGGGAAAAGGCTTTGTTGTTGTTTGAACTAGCTTGGCTTGGTTACTAGGTGTATATTCTCAGGAGTGGAATTGATTTAAAAAGCATATATTTATAATTTGCTGGCAGGCTGGTGGGGATTGTTAATATAGAGTTGGGATTGGAAGAATCATGGCCTCAAATTTCAGCGAAATTCAGTCGAATTTCTATCGAATATCGATATCCAGTCGAAATCGAAATTCGACCGAAATGACCGAAATGACCGAAATATGGGGGTCCTAGTACAAAAAATGACCGAAATGACCGAAATTTCGGTCGAAATTCCACCGAAATTCCATCGAAATTCTGTTTTGGTCGGTACCAAAATGATGACCGAAACCGACATTTAAGGCCTTGGGAAGAATTAGGCATGAGTACATAGGTAAAGAGGGACGAAGAAAAGAGCTCATACATGTTTGATAGAGGCTCAGTATGAGATTCACTTTATGGATTGGAGAGTATATGTTGCAGAAGACCGTATTCGGTATTCAGTCGGAGGGGTCACTGAATAGAGAATAATCGGTATTCGTGCGACTACTCGGAATTATTCGGTTTTGTATTTTTTAATATAAAAATTATTTATAATACATATATTCTTTTATTTTTATACATATATGATCATTATTTAACATGAATCCAAGATAAAAGTACCAATCAGTATAATAGATGTATAGAATTTGACATTTGTGGCGATACCGTAGTAAAATGTAACCGATGAAAATTGAAAATTGAAAATAAAAAATAAACAAAAATCAAAAGCCAAACTCCAGTCGGCCTAATAGTCGGGCCAGTCGACCGACTATTCAATCAGGCCGACTATTACCCGACTGGAGGTCTATTCAGTCGGGACCCCCCCCCCTCCGCACCGCATAGTCGGACTGACTATTCGGGATAGTCGGTTGACTATTGCAACACTGGTATATGTTGATAGTGATGATGCCAGACCTGTTCTGAGGCACTGAATGGAGATCAAGAACAACTGAAGGTTGTCTTGGAGTTCAACTACAAAATGAGATGTTGCAGCTTTGTTTGGTGCAAGGGCCACATAGTGCTCACGTAGAAATGGTGAATGTAGGAGGATTGTCTTAAAGTCATCAATAGTGGTTTTTGGATGACAACTAGAAATGGTGAATGTAGGAGGATATATTTTCTCCTTCAAATTGGATGCAGTATGTGTTATCGAGCATTGCTGTGGGCAACGATGACAACATGAATTGATGACAATGATGATATCTTGTAGTTGTTCACGATTGGGAGACGACATAGAATGCACACAGTTGAAATCTTTGTTGAAGAGGGCCTCATCGATTACTGGATCATCCTTGACCTTCTAAGATGCATTGAATGCACACCGCAATACATATCACATGTATAAGATAAACCTCAAGTTCTTGATAATTTTGGATGAAGAGAGCTACACCGGTTCAAATAGAAAATACAAGTACAAGAATAATACAAGTGGTTGCGATAGATGGTGAGAAACCATAGATGTAAAACTCATTCACATGAAAATCGAACCTTGTTGCTTTGATTGACCGATAGTGCAAGTGGATGAGGTAGTATAGGGTCACAAGATGGACCAGAAAGTGACTGAAAGGGTTCTACTAGTTGTGGAGAGCGACAAGAGGGGTTGGGAGAATGGGAAGAGATAAGGCCCCGAAGTAAGAAATATTGAGTAAGGGATAACAAAGTATGCAAGAAAGAACATAGATGACGAGAATGGGGGAAAGAAAGTATGATACTATCTTGTACCTAACTTTATCACCCAACTATATATAGGGTGAACTCCCTATGATGCAGAAGCTTGGGGACAGTACTCAGTTTTGAATTTAATTGGACGATTGGTTGTGGGCTAGGTAACTAAGGGAAGCATTTCCGGTCAAGGTTTCAGTGCTGATATTGATGTTATTTCGCTAATATTATGAAAGGGCATGCTGATAGAATGTCGAGAACATGCTGTCAGGATGCGAATGAAATCTCATAATTGTATCAAACCAAATTAAATCAAGTATAAAGTTTCTAGTAGTTTTAAACCGAATAAATAACGTAATTCTACTTTGATTACTATCATCTTACATTCGAAGGTAAAAAGGGAGTTGATTTAAGAACCATGCACCTTTAAGCTTTACCATATCAGAATTCATTATATTAACACATTATATAAAATTTCATATATTAAGTGTACATGCTGCTAAATTGTAAATAATTAAACAAGAAATTAATTGTAATAAAATTCAAAGGATACATAATGAAACGAAGAAAACCAAATCTACTACTACAACAACAAAGCCTGAACCCACAATAAGTTGGGTTAGCTACATGGATTCTTTGCCTCTATTCAGATCTATCTTGGGTCATTCTCGGGCTTAAATTCAAATAACTAAGATCCCTTCAGGTGGTCCTCATTCCAACATATCTTGGGCCTTCCCCACCATCTCTTAATCGGTTCAACATCTCAAATCTCACATCTTCTAATTGGTGCACCAGTCGACCTCCTTTGCAAATGGCCAATCCATCTTACGCGGTTTTCTCTCATCTTATCCTCTATCGGAGATACACCAACTTTCCTTCCGATCACATCATTTTTAATACAATCATTTCGTGTATGACCACACATCCACTTTAGCATTTTCATTTCTTCTACTGCCATCATTTGCACATGTCCATGGTTCATAGCTAATAGGCCAACATTCAGATACATAAAGTATAGCAAGTCTCAACGCTGCTTTATAATACTTCCCTTTGATTTTCAAAAGAATTTTCTTATCACAAAGAACAACAAAGGCTCACTTCTGCTTTACCCAGTATGCATTTATTCTATGAATAACATCTCCATTGATTTCCCCATCTTTTTACAAAACAGATCTCAAGTATCTAAAAGAATATTTCTTCTGAATGTTATCGTCATCAATCTTCACCTTGATTCCTTCATCACTGCTTCCTACATATGTACACTCAATATATTCTCCTTTAGTCTCTAAGGCATGTCTCTAAATCTCAAGATTTTTATTTACTCCATCTTTAGTCTCATCAATCAACACAATATCATCGACAAATAACATATACTAAGGTATCTCATACCATGGAAGGCCGTATCCCGATATATCGGCGATATATCGGCGATATATCGGCGATATATCGGCGATATATCCATATCGATATGGGACCGATATCGAAATCGATATATCGATATATCCGATTTCAGGCGTTTTCTTCAGAAACATTCCTAGATATAGCGATATATTGGCGATATATCGACGATATATCGCCGATATATCAATATCGACATGATATCGAAACGATGTCGATATCGATATGTCCTTCCATGTCTCATACTGAATGTGACTAGTCAACTCGTCCATAATCAAAGTAAAAAAAGGAACGGACTTAAAGTCAAACTTTGATGCAGATTGATGCCGATATCAAAATAGTTGGTCTTCATAGACTAGTTTCTCACACAATATGAAGCCCCATCATACATATCATTTATAAGGTTAATGTATAGAACATGTACTTGTCTCTTTTCCAAAGCTCTCCATAATATTTCTTGGCAAGGATAAGGAAAACAAATCTACTAAAAAACAGCGAAGCCTTCTCCCACTTGAAGTAGGTTTGGCTACATGGATTCTTGCTCAAATCCTATTGATAGATCATATTATGTTTTACGATGGTTGTTGGCTACCTAACACAACCCCTACAAGGAAAGATTTGAGCCCTAGTCTTTTGGGTGGCAGGTATACTACACTACCACCAAATCATGCTGGTATTATTTAAAATTGGAAGATAAAAGTAAGAATAAGCAAGGAAAAAAATAAGAGTGGCCAGAAGAAAAACCCACCTTACAAAGTTGCAACAAGTCTAGACCTCTTTAAGTCTCAAGCATGCCAACAACATGGACATGTCCCCTCACATCACTTGTGTCGCTCGACTATTAGGATTATTTAATAAGACACCCCTTATTGCTGAACTGACCTACATGTTGCTACATATGTCGTCGACATCTAGGGATGGAGGCATTGCACCAGTACCAATACAAGAAATTTAGGGAAGCATCACATGTTGATGGCATGTTGTAGCGTCTGAATTTATGTTTCATGTACAGATGGGCCTAGCAAATGTTTTGGATTACCGATCGCCTTCAAATGAAAAGAAGTGAGAATTGTGCTCCCATTTAGCTCGTCTTTTTCTGATGCATTCTTTATAGATTTGTTAATGCTACTCTTTGATTGGAGGTCAAAAGTCTCCCTCTAGTTCTGAAGATTGTTGGCAGTAGAGTGGCAATGATTTATAAAAATATTGTCGCTTGGTCTTCTCACTACTATAGTGAAGGTTTGCAACTTTATTTAGCGATCAAGGGCACCGATCAAGGTAAATACTTTGATGGGGTTAGTGAAATGGAGAAGAGTAATTAAGATGAAAATAAGGATTCCTTGGCAAGGAGACACGGGATTTAGTGGATAGGAGAGGCAAATGCTATGAGCTTCATGGGTTAAGGGAAGACTATGTCGGATTTCATAGTTGGGAAGGCAGTGATTATTGGAGTCAAAACTCTATTTTTTCTCAATATAGTGTGTTCCTTACAAAAGTATATAGTCCCTCTATATACGAGGGGATAAACTCACATAAGGAATAATAAACTAAAAAAGCCAAATCTTGATTGAATATGATTAATTTACTTCAATAGACTCCTACTACAATAAACTATCTTGATCTACAACCAAGATTATTAACCACTAACTACTACTACAACAACAACAACAAAGCCTTTTCCCACAATTAAGTAGGGTCGGCTACATGGATTCTTCGCCTCCATTCAGATCTATCTTGGGTCAATCTCGGACTTATATCCAAAAAACTAAGATCCCTTCGTATAGTCTCTTTCCAACACTTCTTGGGCCGTCCTCGCCCTCTCTTAGCCGGCTCAACATCCCACCACTCGCATCTCCTAACCGGTGCATCAGTTGACCTTCTTTGCAAATGACCAAACCATCTTAAGCGGTTTTCTCGCATCTTATCCTCGATCGGAGCTGCACCAACTTTCTTTCTGATTGCATCATTCCGAATCCGATCTTTACGTGTATGTCCACACATCCATCTTAGCATTTTCATTTCTGCTACAACCATTCTCTGCACATGTCTATGGTTCACAGGCCAACATTCAGAACCATAAAGCATAGCAGGTCTTACGGCTGCTTTGTAAAACTTTCCTTTAAGTTTTAAAGGAATTTTCTTATTACAGAGAACAGCGGAGGCTCCTCTCCACTTTAGCCAGCCTGCATTTATTCTATTAGTAACATCTCCATCAATTTCCCCATCATGTTGTAAAATAGATCCCAGATATCTAAAAGAATTTCTCTTCTGAATGTTATCGTCACCAATCTTCACCTCGATTCCTTCACCATTGCTTCCATCAAAGGTGCATTCCATATATTCCGTCTTAGCCCTACTTATACGAAAACCTTTAGTCCCCAATGCATGTCTCCAAACCTCAAACTTCCCATTTACTCCATCTCTAGTCTCGTCAATCAACACAATATCATCAGCAAATAACATACACCAAGGTAACTCATCCTGAATGTGACTTGTCAACTCATCCATAATCAAAGTAAAAAGAAATGGACTCAAAGCTGAACCTTGATGTAAACCAATGTTGATATCAAAATAGTCAGTCTTCCCCGTTGGGGTCCTTACACAAGATAAAGCCCTATCATACATATCCTTTATGAGATAAATGTATAGGACAGGTGCTTGTCTCTTCTCCAAAACTCTCCACAGTATCTCTCGTGGGACGGAATCATAAGCCTTCTCTAAATCAATAAAGATCATATGGAGATTCTTCCTTTTAGCTCTATAAATCTCCATTGTTCTCCTCAGCAAATGGATGGCTTCAATAGTTGAGCGACCTGGCATGAATCCGAATTGGTTTTCTTTTATTTGGGAAACTTGTCATAACCTTCTTTCGATCACACGTTCCCAAATTTTCATAGTGTGACTCATCAGCTTGACACCTCTGTAATTTGAACAATTTTGAATGTCTCCTTTGTTCTTATAAAGAGGCACCACGATACTCCTCCTCCAATCTTCAGGCATTTTCTTGCTTCGTCAAATAACATTGAATAGATTCGTAAGCCAAGTCAAACCACGCTCACCTAAAACTTTCCATACTTCTACAGGGATGTCATCCGGTCCAACACCTTTCCCAGGTCTTATAACCTTCAAAGCCTCCTCTACTTCTTTTCTTTGTATTCGTCTATAGCATGCACGATTCAAGTAACTTTCACTACTAGCTAGATCACCCAAAGTGATCTCTCTATTTCCTTCTCCAATGAAAAGTTTATGTAAGTATTGCTCCCATCTAGTCTCTATATCCTTCTGAGTAACAAGCACGTGACCTTCCTCGTCCTTAATGCATCTCACTTGAGAAAGGTCTTTGGTCTTTCTTTCTCTTACTTTGGCCAACCTGAATATATCCTTCTGGCCCTACTTAGAGTTGAGATTTTTATACAAAACCTCATAAGCTTTTGACTTAGCTTCGCTTACAGCCTTCTTTGCTTCCTTCTTCGCTATTTTATAGTCTGTGACAGTTTCCTCTGTTCTATCCTTAGACATAGCTTTAAAGCAAGCTCTTTTAATTTTTATCTTCTCTTGCACCCCTTCCCTCCACCACCAAGCCTCCTTTTGACCCGGAGCTCCTCCTTTTGACTCGCCTAGCATCTCTTTGGCTACCTTTCGGATACAAGATGCTACTGCCTCCCACATCTCGTTTGCACTACCGCTACAATCCTAAGATAAGTCTTCTAAAACCTTCTCCCTGAAGCTTAATTGCTTCAGCGGAAGATTCCACCACCTAGTTCTAGTGATCTTAGGAACCTTCCTTTTCTTTACCAGCCCTTTTATTTGTAAATCCAAGACTAACAAGCGATGTTGGGTTGTCAAACTCTCTCCAGGGATTACTTTGCAATCTTTGCAACATAACCGATCTCTTCTCCTCAACGCAAAGTAATCGATCTGTGTTCTAGTTGAGCCACTCTTATAAGTAATTAAATGCTCCTCCCTCTTCTTGAAAAAAGTGTTTGCTATGAAAAGATCATATGCAGTTACAAAATCCAGAATGACTTTTCCCTCTTCGTTTCTATCCCCAAAACCATGTCCTCCATGCACACTTGCATACCCTGAAACATCTTTTCCCACATGTCCATTAAGATCTCCACCTATGCAAACCATCTCTCTTTGTGGGATTCCTTGCAAAATCTTATCCATATCCTCCCAAAAAGCTTGTTTAGTCCTTTCATCTAAACCAATTTGTGGTGTATAAACTGAGATGATATTCAGAATTTCTTCTTCAAGCACCAACTTTAGCAAAATAATCCGATCCCCAAATCTTTGCACCTCAACCACACAATCCTTCAAATCTTTATGAACAACCACTCCAACACCGTTTCTGCCCTTATCTTTACCTGAATACCAAAGTTTAAAGCCTGTCTTCTCGATCTCCCTTGCTTTCTCTCCAACCCATTTAGTCTCTTGAAGACATAATATATGAATCTTCCTTCTTTCCATTGTATCCACTATCTCCATCAAATTTTCAGTTAAAGTATTAGGAAAAAATGGGGCTGCCCCCCCCCCCCCCTCTATTTTTGTGCATTTTGTATTTTTTTTAAAAAACATCACCATGTAGATTCACCATGGAGGGTATAGGAGTATCTGTTCCTGACAAAATTTGAATGACATATAGGAAGGATATATAGATAAATATACATTGTGATATTTTTGAAAAAAATGTCGAAAATGAGACGGGACAATCACGTTGACTGTCCCAAGGGGACAACCCCATTGAACTCTTGATATTATTTATTTACCCAAAAAATAGACTTGAAAGAATATGAAATAATAACACGATCCTTAATTTGATGAAATCCCTAATTTGAGATTGTATCAGATTATAAAGGTGTACTGACATGGGTGGACTCCTTTTGGCAGAGACTACTTGTCTTCCTTTTGTCACTTTTTCATTCGATGTCCTTTCTCCAAGGATTCTTGGGCTTGGGGAATGCTAGACTCGCGTGGTTGGAGCCAAGCTTTTCACGATAATATGAATGATTCGAATGCAATAAAATGATTTATGTCAAAGGTTACAATACAACACGAAACGAAAAATGATAAGATGACAAAAATACAAATGTGATTAGTGATGACACTTGTTCCCAGTAGCGATTGCCGTCAATGTATATCTTGATTGGGCCGTATGATGGGAGTTCTCACATTCTTATATCCATATCAACATTCTTAATGGACTTTGTAGATGACTGCTAACCTCTAATTGTTATTTTTTGTCGTTTAATAAAACAAGCCAACGTAATCAATCAACTCAAGCATAACTGAATGTTTTTTCGGAACAAACATGAACGGGGAAAAATAAAAACTTGTCATCTTACAGGAGTAATAAAAGATCAAAGGTCATTTACCATGATAGAACTGGTTTGGATTCGAGACTGTTCACAATAACCGCATTATATCTGAAATTTTAAAAAAGGAAAAGAGAGAGAAGATTTTAGTCTTTTATCAATCATAAGGTCAACTTTGAACGTAATAGAATCTGAAAAAAATGAATCAGGTTCTTAACGTATAATCTACTAGACAAAGAATCTCACCTCAACCAGTCAACACTAATCTTCCGTTCCATGCTGAAGGATACAACATGGACAGGAAATCCTGCTGAAGTCCAAACACTATGCACAATGCCATCTTCCAGAGCAAGAATCTGCAAAAAATAGCAAAACAAGTTGAAGTTGGTCGACTCAAGCAATTGCACTGTAAAATGGTAGATCTGTAGAAGAAAACATAACACAATTAAGAAGTGTACAGTCAATCAAGATGCTAAACCAGCTGCTTAACAGAAGCAACTGAACAGTTAATAGCATCGAGTCCCCCCATTCAAATTGCCACAATCAAAACCCGGCAGAAACCCAAGAATTTGCACGAATTACCTCGACATCATATCCGATCTCCCTGAGAGCAACAGCAACAGTGACCATCTGCAACTGAGCACCATCCATCACATTCAGATCTGCAAACACCTGCACACCCCAAAAGCCAAAACAAGATCACTCCCCAATCAGCCAAACTCCCACATTGATCAGCAGAATTCCCACCACCGCTATCCTCGGCCTAATGACCCCGGCACGCGTCAGCCTCCGCCCTCCCGACATGCTCGAATTAGCCTCCCTCTCCTCCCTGTCGAACTTCTCGAGCAGCCTTGACGGCACGAACTGCAACCCATCACCGAATTCAAGTCCCCTGAGCTCCTCCAGCAGACCAATTCTTCGGTCTGAGCCTACTGGACCGACTACGGAGGCTGGCAAGAAGGCCTGGAAGAGGACGAAGACAAAGAAGAAGAAGGCGGCGACGCAGAGCCATTGGAAGTAGTCGAACTTCTCGAGTAGGAGGAATCTGTAGATTCTGGATCTGGGCTTGTGAAAGAATCGCCTGCTGCTGCTCTGGCGCAGCAAAGATGGGCGCTTTGAAGAGGTGCCGTTCTCCAAAGATCCCATCTTTACTCCATTGGAGGGAGAGGGCAGTGGAAATCGAAGGTGGGTTGTGGTAAAGATGTGATTCTGGGATGTGGGTTGGTATTCGAGAACGGAGGGGGAGCAAGTGGTATGAACTAGAGAGAGAAAATGTAGTTGGGGTGGAGGTAGAGAGAGAGAGGAAGAGGACGAGCGTGTAGTAAAAAAATGACGCTGATGTTTGAGATAGAGAGAGGTGAGATTTCGGAGGGTATTGATTGTGGTGGAATCTAGAAAGAGAAAGCTTTTCCTTTGAGGTGTAAGTAATCTACAGAGAGGGAAAGGGGGAGCGGGAATTTTGGAATTTTCTCGGCCTTTTGCTTTTGCGGAATCTAAAGAGGGAATGATTTGGTTTAGCTTTCCTTCTCATCTCGGGTGGAATCTTAGAGAGAGAAGGCTGGGAGCTCTTCCCCCCAGCGCTGGAATCTAGAGAGAGAAAGGGGGCAGAGTGTTCTAAAAGAAATTGGCTTTTCCTTGTGGTTGGAATTTAGAGGGGAGGGAGAGAGAGAGGAAGGGTTTAGCTTTCTCTTTCAATGGGATTGGAATCACGGAGAGAGAAAGCTGGGATTTTGGGGTGGGATTTAGAGAGAGAGAGCTCTTCCTTGCGGTGGAATCTAGACAGAGAAAGGGAGAGGAAGGGTTTTGTTATTTTATTGGCATTTCCCTTCTGTGGAATCTAGAGAGAGATGGGATGATAGGTTTACCATTCTTTGTGAACAGAGGTAGAATCTTAGAGAGAGAAATGTTGAATTTTGTAAGGCTTTTCTTTTTGGTAGAATCCAGGAAGAGTAAGAGAGAGTATTTGTTTAACTTTGATTAGCTTTTCCCCTTCTAGCGGGATCTAGAGAGAGAAAAATGGAATGTAATATAGTTTTTTTCCCGTGAGATGGAATTATAGAGAGAGAAAGTTGGGAGGAATGCCGCGTTTTTGTTTGCCATCGTGCTTCTCAGGACAAGGAGGAGAGATTTGCGGATGAAGGGAAAAGACATTAATAACCCTGACATTTTAGTAATTTAGTAAGAATCCTACGTTTGCGTGGACATTTTAGTAATTTGGCTGGGGGAGATTGAAAGATTTTTCGTTTCCTGTGACCGACGGGGTTGACGAGGGATTTTTTTGTTCTTTTTATTTTTTAAAATTTGGGCTTAACCTCTCCCCATCTTTCCTCGAGTTTTTTTGGGAGGAAAATGTCATATTTATTTCTTTATATTCGAACAATTTTTTAAAGGATTTCTATTACTTGTATCTATTTGAGATATTGTAATATTATTTATGTTCTCTTTTTTTAGGAATATCACTTGTATCTTTGACTTTTTTCACATTTATCCCTTGTGTTCCTTCATTAGTTTGGCCTTCAACGGGTTCAATTTAATCATGGTTCATTCGAACCAATGTGTGGTTAAGGGGGCAAAACTGAGCGACGATCCCCCTTCCAGTCCCTCCTCCTACCTCCGCTTCATCGTCTTGCACGTCCTCCAGATATCTGCCTTCCTCGAGAGCCCCAAGGGAGGTGGAGGAGATGAAATATGGTTGTTGCGTTGCTCTGAGGTAGATCTCGTGAAGGCCGCTAAAGAACGATGGAGCTCCTTCAAGTTCGAGTGGCTTTGAAAGGGGATTGGTCGGAGGAGGGACTGGAAGGGGCAGGGCTGGGGAGGAGGGAGAGGAGGAGGAGGACCTACTGGATGAGGCATAGCTGGGGAGGAGGACGTGGAGGTCCTGCTGGAGGGGGCGGGGCTGGGGAGGAGGAGGAGGTAGTCGGAGAAGGACCTGGAGGGGGCGAGGTTGTTGAGGAGGAGGACCTGTTAGAGGGGGCGGGGTTGGGGAGGAGGAGGTGGAGCTAAGGAGGAGGAGGTGGTCGGAGGAGGGCCGAGAAGGAGGCGGACCTGCTGGAGGGGGCATGGCTGGGGAGGAGGGAGCGGATGAGAAGGAGGTTATCGGAGGAGGAGGGGGATGAGGAGGGAGTAAGAGTGAAGGACATATCTACCCAAGTTAGTTAATTTAATTACCTCGGTGTCTTAAATTTTAACATCCGTTAGAGATGCATATGAACGCCAACTAACTCGAAAGATACAAGTGATTAATGTAAAAAAAGTCGAGGGCACAAGTGATATTCCAAAAAAGGAGGAACATAACTGCTATTACAATATCTCAGAAGAGCACAAGTGACAAACCCTTTATATCCTGAAATTATAAGTGGCTTAAACTCTCATATCTATTTTTTTAAAAAAAACACGCTTTTTATATATGCATTTACAATAAAAATAAATCATAATCATCATAACATAGTAACAACTTCGTCAATATCAGTATGTAATAACCACCAATCATGTAATGTTAATCTAACCTCAACTACTACAGCACGGATCCTCTGCAGTTCTTCAGAGGCCGGTTGTAAACATGTGGGATGTCGTGAGCCGCTCGATCAAGATAGAGCAGTTCACACAGTAAAATGTCTAAAATGCCTGAATTTCGTGTGAACCCTTCGATAGGGTTCACGACACCCAACATGTTACAGTCGTCCTCTGAAGTACCGCAGAGGATCCATGCTCCAACTACTACCCTACCTTGGTAATAGCGGCAACAAATAATTAATGATACGCATCAAGTGGCATGACGTTCTGTCCAATGGGATCCACATCTTCTTCTGTCTTAAATGTGCTCTTAAAATTAATGCAACTTTGGTCATGCTTTAGTGCGACATGTTCTTTCCTGTGAAAAAGCAAACAGTGTTTAAAAGTATAAAAAAGGCAACATAATATATTCGTCTCATGCGTCTTTGTTTACACTTTACTGTTGCTGCTGCCGAAATCACCGCCGTTGGATTCTCGGATGAGATTGTCTACAAAGCGTATGTAGTGCCATTGTCTCGTAAGTATACACTTCTGTCCTGGATTTTCTGCTGGAGCTATACGTATCTTTAGATCGAATACTTTCTGCACAAACGTAAACATGATGTGGTGATTAATGATCGAGACGAGGGCTCCATTTTGCATCAGAGATTTCGAGAAATGGAGACAGGAAAAGTCTCAGCCCTGTGATAGTTGCAGACATCCAGTTCTGCCAGACTCGATTTGAGAACACAAGGAGTAAATTTTTTTAACCAGCTTGGGAAGACAGGATTCAGGAACAAGACGTGCAGAGATGCAATTTTATTGCGGCATTCACTGACATCATAAGACTGTTCAAATCAAGCAGGTGAGAGAGAGAGAGGCAATTCAAGACTGTCTGCTGCAAGCGGAAATGCAGTCATTGAGCCGCTCGAGCGGTTCGCGCAATTTAAATTTTTTATAAGTTTGTACCATACAAAATCATGTGAACTGCTCGATCAAAATCAGCAGAGATAACACCACAACAGATGACCTCTATAATTCCTGCGAAGTCAAACAGAGCGATTGCAAAACCATCATCCGATTCAAATCAAGCAGGTGAGAGAGAGAGAGAGAGGTAATTTTAGGGATGAGCATTGGGCTGGGCCGGCCCGGCCTAGCCCCAAGTCCAATCCAAAAAGCCCGGCCCAGCTCAGGCCCAAAGGAATATCTCCTCAAAATTTCTTCCTCCTTACCGTAAATAGAGCTGAAAATACATCATGTAATTATTATTTTTAATCGTGCAAGATATTTTAGTATGCCGTGATAATTATGCTTAGATAATCGTATAATTTTCATTGTATGTGATCATGTTAAGCATCAACCTTGAAAGGGCAATCATTCTATTTTATCATCTTGTGAGTCCATCAGGAGTCGGATAATTACGCATATAGTACGATATTTACATATATTATATGTTACGGTGGATTATATTGTATTAAAATAAGATACAGAGATCGTATAGAGATTATTATAATAGGACAAGGGGTATTGTTGTACAATATCAAACTAAAGAAGGGTATACATGTTCTGACATTATGTATTTATAAATATATACGATATAGAGGATAAATGTCTATTGATTTTAATTCTGTAATTTATGAATTTTCTTGGTTAAATATCATAAGTTGAGGAATGATCCAAAAAAGAAAATTCTAAAATAAAGCATATTGGGGAATGCCGCTATAACAACATATGGACCTAAGTGCTATGCTAAGATGGGAGCCACCTCTAGAATTCTTTTATCGGGTCCTAAGGACATTATCAACACAAAGGGCAACACATTGCGGGGGTGTCGCGGGTTCAATGGAACTTTGCAGAAAAAGTCCATTGTTGACTAAGCAGTTGTTGTCATCATGTTATCGTAGTGATTGATCGACCGCCGTACTAGTGGTAAGTAAAATGTACCCTATATGAATATGAGGGTATTATTGAGCGAAAAATGAAAGTACAAGGGTATATATGAAATTTGATCATGAAAGCATTCATGAAATATGAATCATGAAACGACGAAGATAAACATGAAATATTTATCAAGAGATCATGATTTGATAATATTGTTATATTTTCAAAAGATCAAGTTGCCTCCACATAAAAGATATGCATATTGAAGTACACATAATTTTCTTGATAAGTTTTACTATTATTGTCAATTTTCTTATAATTTATGTTGTCAATCTTTTCTTGATTTGCATCAAGTTATTATCAAGTTTGTTATCTATTGATACCATACTAACATGTTTTGCTTACGAGCATTTTTGTCTCACTCTTGCGGTTTGTCCTACCGCAGATACATTTGAGGAGTGAGGAGTTGAAGATGAATTAAGTAGAAAAAATGCAAGCCTTGAATTCATAGTGGTAGTATATGTTTCCTTTTTAAATGTACTACACCGTTCATTTGCAACTTTGATAGATGTAA
Source organism: Ottelia alismoides (assembly GCA_037367405.1). Lineage (NCBI taxonomy): Eukaryota > Viridiplantae > Streptophyta > Magnoliopsida > Alismatales > Hydrocharitaceae > Ottelia > Ottelia alismoides. Next base: position 265,066 of record JAZKJV010002051.1, on the reverse strand, counting down.
TAAAAGATTTATCTTTTATGGCCTTAATTGTGAACTGTGGAATTTGGTATTCGTAAGTAATTTTCCGAACCCGATTTGGCATCATTATTTAGATGAGTCAGTTGGGGAGCATGCTCTAAAGAAGGGAATTCTCCTGTAACAATCCTGAGATCCGTGGTGTTACTTGCGAATACCAAATTTCATAGCTCACAACTAAGGTCATAAAAGATAAATCTTTTATTACATCTATTAAAGTCACATATGATTACAGTATAGTACATTTAAAAAGGAACTTATACTACCACTATGAATTCAAGTCTTGCAACCTTTTGCTTAATCCATCTTCAACTCCTCACTCCTTAGATGTATCTGCAACAGGGCAAACCGCAGGAGCATGACAAAAATGCTCATAAGTAAAACATCTTAGTACGGTATTAATAGTCAACAATCTTGATAATGACTTGATGTAAATCAAGAAAAGATTGACAATATGAGTAATAAGAAAATTGACAATAACAGAATAACTTATCAAAAAAATTATGTGTACTTCAACATGTATATCTTTTGTGGAGACAACTTGATAATATTGAAAATATAGCAATATTATCAAATCTGGATTTCTTGATAAATATTTCATGTATACCTTCATAACTTTACGATTCATATTTCATGAATACTTTCATAACCAATGATTCATATATGCCCTAATACTTTCATTATTCCTTCAATAGTGTCCTTATATTCATATATGATGCATTTTACTTACCACTAACATGATGCTCGATCAATCACACTACGATAACATGATGACAACAATTGTTGAGTCAATAATGGACTTTTCCCGCAAGGTTCCATTAAATCGGACACCCCGTAAGGTGTTACCTTTTGTGTCGATAATGTCCCTTAAGTTCCAACAAACGGATCTTAAAGGTGGCTCCTGCCTTAGTACAGCACTTAGGTCCATATATATGTCGTTATAGTGCCTTTCCTTATTGTACTTTATTTTAGAATTTTCTTTTTTAATCATGCCTCAGCTTACGATATTTAACCAAGAAAGATCACAAATCACAGAATTAAAATTAACAAACATGTGTCCTCTATACCGTATATATTTATGAATACATAATGTAAGAGTTTGATATGGTACAACAATACTCTTTGGCCAATTATAATAATCTCTATAGCATCTCTATATCTTATTTTAATACAATATAATCAATTATACCGTATAATATATGTAAATATCATACTACATCATATGTAAAATTATCTGACTCCCAATTGATTCAGACGATGATAAAATAGAATAATTGCCCTTTCAAGTTTGATGCTAAACATGATCACATACAATGAAAATTATACGATTATCTAAGCATAATTATCATGACATACTAAAATATCTTGCATGATTAAAAATAATAGGGATTTTATCACTTGTGCCCCTCCGAGATATCGCAATATCAGTTATACCCCTATCTTTTTGGTAATATCAGTTGTGCCCCTAACTTCTTGCTCCGTCATCACTTGTGCCCTTCCGTCAGATTGGCCGTCAATGAATTGACTTAACCATGGTTTTTTCAAACCTTGGAGCAATTAAGAGGGGTATTATTGTCAAGACACCTCTTCTTCCTCCTCCACCGTGTGCTTCGTCCCGAGGAAGGAATCCGACAGCGCCGAGGCCTATGGCTGCGCAGAGGGAGTTGCAGGGGACGGTGGCGCTGTCGACCTTCGCGCTGTGGTAGCAGATGAGTGCGGAGACCGGAGGAGAGGTGCAGGGGGCGGAGGGGGCAGTGCGGGAGGTGGAGGTGCAGGGGCGGAGGCGCGCTGCGCGGGAGGGGGCTGTGCGGAGGGTGCAGTGGCGGAGGGGAGGCTGTGCGGGGGTGGAGGTGCAGGGGCGGAGGGGCGCTGTGCGGGAGGGGGCTGTGCGGAGGGTGCGTGAAGGAGAAAAAAGGAAGAAAATGCCCAGAAATCGAGAACAGAGGAGGAGAAGGAGGAGGGTGACCTGAAGAGGTTGAGATGGATCAAGGGAGAAGTGGGTTTCGATCAAAATCGAAGCTTTAGCATCTGCAATCGATCTGGAGGGGCGTCGGTAGGGAGGATGGGTTGTGGGTCGATGCAGATGGAGGTGCCACGAGGAGGAAAAAGCAACAGCTTTGTCTTGCTTTTGTGCAGGGGCGGAGGCGCGCTGTGCGGGAGGGATTGCACGGAGGGTGTAGTGGCGGAGGGGAGGATGTGCGGGGGGTGGAGGTGCAGGGGCGGAGGGGCGCTGTGCGGGAGGGGGCTGTGCGGAGGGTGCAGTGGCGGAGGGGAGGCTGTGCGGGGGGGGAGGGGAGGTGCAGGGGGCGGCGGGGGGCTGTGCGGGTGGGGTGCAAGGGCGGAGGGGCGCTGCGCGGGGGGCTGTGCGGGGGATGCGGGGGTGGAGGGGGCTGTGCGGGGGATGCGGGGGGTTGTGCGGTGCGACGGAGGGGCACTGTCGGCGGAGGGGGAGGCGCCCGACCTGGAGGCTGGGGCAGAGGGCGGCAGGGGGCGGCGCCCGGCCTGGAGGCTGGGGTGGAGGGCGGCAGGGGGCGGCGCCCGGCCTGGAGGCGGGGGCGGAGGGCAGCAAGGGGCGATGCCGGGGAGGGGAGCTCGGGTGGGAGCTGGGCGGCATGGGGCAGGGGCGGGGGCGGAGAGGGAGGAGGAGTAGGTTGGAGGAGGAGGAAGAGGATGGGGAAGAGGAGGAAGAAGAAGAGGGTACCGCATAACCTTTTTTTTAAGTAATTCCGCCTATGTCCTCAAAGTTAACGGCCGTTTGCACTGTGGATGGACGGTCACTAACCCGAGGGGCACAAGTGATAAATTAGCAAGTTTTGAGGGGCACAACTGATATTACCAAAAAAAATAGGGGCATAACTGAAATTGCGATATCTCGGAGGGGCACAAGTGATAAAATCCCAAAATAATAATTACATGAGTGACAATATGAACTTGTGCTATTCACAAAGAAGAGCAAGAAAAGAAACCATTCAAAAGTGACCATAAGAACGATAATTTCTCTTTCTAATTTTAGCAATATATTTCTCCTATTTTATTTTTCTCACTCTTCTCTCTCTCTTCATATCATTCTCTGAGCTATTTCCCAGTTAGGGCATGGGCTTGACAAGAATATCCGGTCAGGGTATGGGATTTAAAAAATTCCCAGTTAGGGCACCGATCGACGAACGGTTCGCCGATGGCAAACCGTTCGCCAAATCGGTGCTTCCGTACGAAAAATAATATTCCGAAATAATATTATATATTATTTTTAATATATATAAAATTCAATCGGCGTCAGTGGAAGCACCGATCGGCGAACCATTCATCGATCGGTGCCCAGACTGAGAATTTTTTAAATCCTATACTCTAACCGGCATTCTTGTCAAGCCTATGTCCTAACCGGGAAATAGCTATGGATCTCTCTTTCTTCTCACTCTCCTTTCTTGCTTTGGATTCCTCTTACGAATCCTCCCTTCCGGCTCTATTTACAGTAAGGGGGAAGAAGACATACTGGCCCATGCGTGCAAGGCATGCATGTCGCCACGAGCCTCTCTTTTTTTTCATGCACCACGTCCCCATGCAAGTTGGTCTTTATTATTAATTTATGAGAAATGTGCGTTAGTATTCTTCTTATTTTATAGATTGTTATAATCCATCTTATTAAAAAAATTTCGTCTCGAAATCTACAACTCAATAGTCTTATCAATAATTCAGAGTATTCGGTGTATGAACCAAGTCAAGGAACCTAAGGGCCTGTTTGGTTGCTGGGTTGGACTGGGTTGGCCCAACCCTGGTTACTATTCACAAGGTTACTTCCTCCTCACAGATTACTATTCACCCACCCCAACCCAGCCCAACCCAACCCAGTCCAACCCAGCAACCAAACAGGCCCTAAGGGTCTTCCTTCGTGAACTTTGACTCATATGTGAATTTCGGAAATCTTATACTCAGAGAAACCCCTGGTATGATACCACATATAACAACCTTTGGATTTGACGTGGCATTATTATTTAAATTCGTCTGCTGACCGTTCGGATCTCGGAATCATTACGTTATATCGCGAAAAGGAAGATATATATGAAAGTCTTGAAGACTAAATCCTCTTGCTAACGACGTGCATCAAAAGCCCTTTGATCCACAGAATTGGAACATAGGCATTTGTTTCAGTGAAAACTAGTGAACTGATAACGATCTTGCTCGATTCGTATGAATCGGCTTAACAGGGATGTAAGGAGCAAGATCAAAGCAACATGCTCACATCTTCCATCCTCCATAGATTTGTATTCGGTACATCACTACTAGGGGCCGGGCAGTTCACGTCGGGCAGCACGGTGCTCGAATTCACCGAGGAGATGAAGGAGAAGCTACGGAGTTCGAGACAGGACGGGGAGTATGGTCGATCGAGCATGAATCTTCGTATGCGTGTACAATGTGATTGTACAAATTCAAAAGATAATGTATCACATTGTTACTTTTGAAAGTTTATATATGTACGCCATTCAACACGACCTCCTCCTCCTCACCTCCCCAAACCCCGATCGTCACGCGTTGCTCCTCCGCGATGGCCGTATTATCCAACCCCTCCGTCGTGCCCCTCTTTTCCATTGGAGCCTCTTCTCCCAATGCTCGCCATTTTCCAATGGATATTCACACCATTGAGGTGTATAATATCCCAAGAACTTTCGAAATTAACTCAATCATCAAATCTTATATATTGCCATATACTGCCTCCCATAATCAATATTTGGGTCCGCCCATGATATTAACAACAGGAAGTAGCAAAAAAAAACAACAACACAATTGTGTCATGGTTGCTTCAAAACTCAAAAAAACCTGTTAATTTCTAATCAAGAGAAACTAGTATCACCCTTCACCACCCATCCGATTTCAACAGGGAATCCTGGTCAATCCCCATGATGACCACAAAAACCACCAAGACACGGGTGAAAGAAAATAGATCAAGGGTCGTTGCGACCCGGATCTCGGAAGTCAATCGGTCAATCAAGAAAATGAAGTTCAGACCACCAAAATCAGATAAAATCAAATAAACACAATAGCGATCCTGGCTATTAGATTAGCCTGGTATAGCGACCAGGGTCGGACTCAGGGAGCACGTGATGGCCTTGCGGCCTACGAAGTAGTCTAAAGAATCAATAAAACAAAAGGTAAGTGTTTTTGGTGGATTTTTAAATTTTTATATTTTTTTGGATTTTTGGTTAATAAAGAAAATAAGAAAACAGGGAAACAAGCCAATTCAAGCAATTATTAAAGCACTCAAAACTCAAACAAAAATTCAAATAAAAATGTTTTTATGTATTTTATGTTTTTTACTGTTTTTTACTGAATTTTTGGTATTTTCTGATTTTTATTTAATTTTCTAAAAACCAATCAATGCAAAAAGACAACAACAATGTCCAGCCAAGCTTGAGGGACTTAGATAAAATATCTAAAAATCCCTAAAAAGGCTGGAGGTAATTTTCCTGTCTAGTAGAAACTACAAAGAAAATTTGGCCACTGGAATTATTATTTTTGGATTTTAAAAATAATTATTAGAATTTTTATAGGTTTTTAGGTGTTTTTCAATTTTTATGAGTTTTATATAATGTAAAATGACCAAAATTGGTCAGAAAATCGAACAAGGCAAAATACACAGTAGCTAATTTTTTTGTAATTTTTAAAGGTATTTTAATATTTCTTTCTGAATTTTTAAGTCAGACAGTAAAGAAAATACGTGTTTTTGAATTTTTAAAAATAGTGAATGGAATCAAAAATGTCCCCAAAAAATCTAAAAAATTTTACAACATGGCAGGATCCATGTATCCAATTTTCATTGAATTTGGAGTGAGTTTGATATTTTATTCAAAATCAAAACTAAGGTACAATGCACATGGACCTATACGCAATTAGTGAAAGTTCCAGGGGGTTCGGTGCAAAATTTCCAAGAATGCACGCGCGAGGCGCGTGACCTGGGCACTCAGGGACCTAATTGCAATAAAAACAAGATTCTCGGACTAATTGGTAACAGGTACCAAAAGTCCGAGGGCCTTTCTGTAAAATACCCAAAAATATACGCACATGCTCAAATAAACCACGCACAGGGGTATATATGCAATTACTTAAAAAATTTCATTCATTCATTAACACCCTATAAACACAAGGCTAAACATGCAAATAACCCAAATAAACACGTGTTGACGCACGTGATCCACTACACACAGGGGCATACATGCAAATAGCAGAAAAGATAAGGTCTAAAGTGCAAAAGTACCAAATAAAAACAACTGACTATGGTATTTACAGGACTAAACATGAAATAAAATAAACAGGGGGACCTAAGAGCAATTACTCCTTATTTAAGATCCAAGGGCGGAGCGCGCGCCACGTGCAGATCCAACGGTAGAGAAGAGGAGGCGCCTCGCTACTGTAACCCTTGGCGCGATCCGACGGTGGAGAAGCGACCACGTGTAGATCCAACGGTGGACAGTAGAGGGCGCTTCTTCGTCAAGATCGAACGGCTCGGATCAGATCCTCCTAGATCGTGCGGTGAAAGAGGCTCCTCAGATGAACGACTCAGATCGAAACTGGAGCTTCGAGGCTGATCGAACGGTGCCTGAAGGTCCTGGAGGAACAGGTGGCCGACGAATTTCGCCGGCCCAATACGCGTGCTCCGGGCCTTCGCGGGGGATGCTGATGATCGGAGAAGCTTCGGCTTGGCTCCCCGCGTCTGTAGAACGCCTCCGATGAATCAACGGAGCTCCGGAGAGCTCTGTCGACTCCAGCGGAGGAGAAGCTCCGGTGCTCAAGTAGGATAGCCTCAGACAGCCCTCGATTGACCTGCAAAACGTAACCAAAGAGCTCTTGGGTCGAGGGCAAACTGCCTCGACCCCGTTAGCGGCGGTGAAGGTGGACGGTGCGGTGGTGCGGGCGAACTCTGACGATGCGACGACGAAGGAGTGCGAACCCCAGCTCCTGTGCGAGCTGGGTTGAACGGAGGGGCGGAGAAGGTGCGCGGGAGGAAGGCGAATGTGGGGAGCGATTCCGATGGTCGGGACTAAGTCTAAGGTGGTCGGAATCAGAGGTCGTCGGGGACGACCTGATTTGGGCAAAATCGAAGATTAAACGAAAAGAAAAGCAACTACGGCTACTTGGGCGGATGGGTCGACTGGGAGTGAGCTGGGCTTGCTCTGGGTCGTAGTCTCGCGGGTCGTCGTGGCCCGAGGCTCGAGCTCTTGCTTCAGGAGGAGCACGGCGGCGCTAGCTCGCCGGATCAACGGTCCGATCACCTTCGCCTCTCTTCGACACCACCGACGGAGAGCTGTCACCTCAGGGAAGGCGGTGGAGGTCACGGGACTGAAAGGTGGGGAGCCAAAGATGCTGGAATCGTTCGGCGGAGCTCGGATTAAACAGGGTTAGGGGTCCGGCTAGATGGGTGTCGGGCGAGGAAATCAGAGCACGGACCCCGATGCTAACCACCGGGCGCAGATCTTGGATGATCAGGGAATGATTAGGACCCGGGGTTTGCGGATTTGGCGGGCAGATCAAGTGGGAAATAAATGAAGAAGTCGGGTCGGTCATCAGATCCGCAAGGGAAGAGGGTCCGCGGGGGAAGTTGACCGGGGTCAACAAACCCCCGTGGACCAATCAGAATCCACCAGGTCAAAATTATTTGATTATTTATTTTAAAATAGTAAATGATCGAATTAAGAAAAACTTAAAGCATGAAAAATATTTATTTTATTTTTTCTATTTTTTTGTGATTTTTAATTAATTTTTCAAAATAAAAATAAGGTATTTACATAATAGGGCTATATATAGGTATATGTACAATATAGGATTTTTATTTTTGATTTTTAATTTATTATTTTTGTGCATTTTTATTCCCATTTTATATTTTATTTAGTTATAGTATAAAATAAGGAATAAAATGGTATTTTTATTTTATTTTTATTATTTATATGCAAGGGTGAAATAAATAGATATATACATCTATATACATGGTATACTTACAATGTATTTTTGGTTTTTGATTTCGTTTTTTTATTTTGCTTTTGTTTTTGTTGTTTTTATTTTATTTATTTACACCATAAAAGATAGAATGTATACAAAATTTTTTGGAATTTTTAATTTATTTATTTATAGGGTAAAATAAATATAAGAGAGTGGATTATTTACATGATGAATATGCACAATTGGATGTTTTTGTTTTCTTTTTAATTTTTCTATTGATGTTTGGTTTTTTATATTTACAAATATATACAATATATACAAATATGTACAAGCCACTTTTATTCTATTTTTAGAGGAAAATATATTTATTTTATTTACAGGTATATTTACACACATGAGCCCCTATCTCCCTTTACTTTGGCTTTTATACGGTCAGGCCCATGCTGAACCCTCCCTTGGGATTAGGTTGCTCAATATTTATTCTAAATATTTCCCTCTTTTTCTTTTGTCTCTTTATTCTTTTATTTTTGCACAAAAACATGCTAATTATAACTTTTTACATCATGCATGCTTTTGATAATTATTTGTATTTACAGACATATACCTGCATTTGCAAAGGTTTTTGTAGCTAAAATATAAGAATAAAGAGTGATGAATGGGTATTCATCACCCCACAGTCAGATGAATGGTTCTTTACATTCATGCACTACAACAAAATTAAGCTATAGAGGCGGTTTTTTTCTTTCAAAATCCGTCACTAAATTAACCGTTGTTAAATATATAACAACGATATTATTTGTTGAGAAATGATTTTTCGTACTCGAAACTAACGACGAATATCATATATGTCGTTATATCATTAGCAACGGTCCACATAGCGACGCTTATTCATTGCTATTTTTCAAATTTCTAATTAAACATCGCTAAATTTTGAAATAAAAAATTAGCGATGATGATTAGTTGATATTTTGAGAAATATCAACGGATAAGCACCACTATGTGGACCGTTGCTAATGATATAATGACAGATATTGGCAATCTCTCTCTTGATTGATGCCTATGGGAGACCAGTGTCATTTTGTTATCATTGCTAATTTTGAGTATGAAAACTCATTTCATAACGAATAATATCATCGTTATATATTTAACAACGACTAATTTAGTGACGGATTTTGAAAAAAAAAGTCACTATAATTCAATTTTGTTGTAATGACGCCTATGGAAGACCATGAATTTATAAAAAGGAGGAGGGCGAGTGCAGAACATAGATAACAAATCCATCAACAAGAAGTACTTATTTGATAGAAAGTGAAAGGATGAGATGAAAAGGTAATTAGGAAGATCCGTCAGTCAAGGGTAAAGTACTCCCGAACACACCAAACAAATTTGTGAGCTTGCGATAATTATGCTCCTACTCGATATTGGCAAACAATCTAGTCTGTTCATGGATTAGGCTTTCCAAATCAACCACCAGATTGATGCCTTGATCACAAAAAACTGCCACTAAAGGTCTGAATTTAAATTCGTAAAATTATCACCTATTATGTTTTGGACATTAGAAGATTGGTGTTCTAAATCCATACGAGAGAAGATATTTTCAGTGAAGTTGCATTTTCAAACATATAATCATAACTTTCTTCGACCAAATTTTTAGATGTAAGTTGCTAACTAGACCTTATGATATCATAAATTGATAAATGGATTTGTTCAATGAAGCTTCTCCTCTAATAGGGAAGACCAATTTATTGTTTAAGTATCCCTATGTTTCCTCTTCAGGCTATTTAAGCGATCCCACATGGTATGAAACTCTTTCCAATATCTTAGAGGCAATTTGAACAACATGGCTTTGAGCCATTTTTGTAGTGTCAAGCTTTTGAAGACCAAGAAGGCAAGAGATGTTTTTATTTCTCATAAATCGTCAAATATTTGAGAAATCTATCTGTAACACCCCAACCCAAACATAGTACCACATGGAAAACTCACAAAGTGTGGGTGTGGTTTATAAGTGGTGGGGATTACTACTTGACAACTTGGGCTTAAGCATTTTGGGCGGTTGTCAATGGATCCAATTGGGCCCGAACCCAACAAGTTGTCAGGGCAAGTTTTCCTCGATAATGGACCGGGGACCTAAGTCCGGGACATTAAAAATGGTATCAGAGCCAAATTCCCTCTGATAGTGGAAAGGGCTACCCGAGAGGTGGAGCCGCCCCTACGAAGAGGTTGGAGGAAAAGAATACACGGAGCGTGCAGCCGTCACTATCACTGGGAATAAGTGATGTGTCATGTCGCAACGAGGACGTTGCGAATATAAGTGGGGGAGGTTGTAACACCCCAACCCAAACATAGTAACACATGGAAAACTCACAAAGTGTGGGTGTGGTTTATAAGTGATGGGGATTACTACTTGACAACTTGGGCTTAAGTATTTTGGGTGGTTGTCAACGGGTCCGATTGGGCCCGTACCCAATAAGTTATCAGTGCCAGTTTTCCTCAATAACAGACCGAAGACCTAAGCCCGGGAGATTACACTATCCTTAAGGGAGCTTGATTATTTATATGATCTTTCCAGAGGGAGGATCCCTTACCATCCCCCATCCTTTTGAAACTGATGTCGCAGATTTTAGACGCTCATGCGACCATATCTTTCCAAAGAAAAACACCCCTCTTTTTGTAGACATCCATCTGGTAGATTGGACCCCCATGGTTTGAGAGACAAAATATTTCTTATGTTCGATGATGTCAATGAATACTTTTGTCGATAAAGCCCGATTAAAATTTTGAAGATCAAGAATGCCCTCATCCATCATTATGTTTAGGGCGACAAATCTTTTTCCAACCCACTTTGGAATGTGAATTCAAGGTCGAATTTCCGACCCACAGAAAACGCCTCATGATCTTGTCGATTTTCTTAATGATAAATTGGGGCCTTAAGAAAAAGAGAACCGATGTCTGGTTAGAGGCGTTAAGGAGGAATTTACGAGACAAATTCTCGCTAGTAGAGGCAAGATAGAAGCTTTCTAGCCTTGTACTTTTTTTAACAAATTTTCGATCAGCTCTTCCTGAATTTTAGAGTTAAGACATTTGTAGGCCAGTGGAAAACTCATATAATGAATGGGTAGATTGCCCTTCGACCAATTTAAAGAGGCAACAATACTATCTAATTCAGCAAGGTCAAGTTTCATACCAAACACTTCAGATTTATTTTTATTAATCTCTAAATACAAAAGTTTAGAGAAAATGCTTAGAGAAGCCAACACATTTTGAGGATGAGAGCTATCAAATTCAAGGAAGATAAACATATCGTCCGCAAATTGAAGGTTAGTGATTGAAACGACCATCTCCTTTTTAAAGAAGCCCTTGCACTTATTATTGGCAACAACAATGACATATATCGCTATAGTAAAGAGCAAGGGGGATAAATGATCTCCCTGCCTTACCACATAAGTAGGTTTTTGACCAGGCCGACAAAAGAACCATTTAGTTTAAATGCTAATCGCAATGTCATCAGGAGACCCTTGGTCCACTCAATGAATTCACTCGGTATGCCAGCTTTCTCAAGATACCGGAGGACGAAAGACCATCTAATTGTATCAAACGCCTTTCTAAAGTCAATTTTTAGGATGATTCCCTTGATTTTTGATCTAGTCCAACAATCAAGGATAGTCGAAGCCAAGGTGAAAGCGTCGCTTGTCGATCGACCCTTCAAGAAGGCAAACTGAATTGGTGGCATATCCAAGAGGGGTGCCAATCTATTTGCCAAGATTTTAGAAATGATCATGACTAGCAAGTTTTTCAAGATGACTGGTCTGTATTTTCAATTTCACTTGTGGCCCCCTTTTTTTGTATATTAATGCAACAATGGCATTATTAAGATGCCTAAATTTTGTATAGTTAAAATTTCCCTGCTCAATCTCGTGCAATATTGCCATAAAATCCTCCTTAATCGACGATAAAAAAGTCTTTATAAACTAAAAATGTTAGAATGATTCTTCAGAAGTTCAAACTCTACACGAGTTGTGAAGTCAACATTCGAGTAGAGAGGAGCTCTTTGTAGAAATCAGGGAGAAGGGTTGGGCATTGGGTTGGGCCGGTCTGATCCGACTCAAATCCAACCTATATAACCCAACTCAAACTCAAATCTAAAATTTAGTTGGCGGGCCGTGGGCCTCAAAATGAGCTCCTATTGATTATCGGGCCGGATTTGAGCTTAAGAAGGCTCTAACCCCCATGCCCGATAGCCCGACCTGTATGATATAATTATATCCAGTACATTCATGTTCGTTCCAAATATCATGGTCTAACTTTCATATCCTTATTTCGAGTGTAGAATAAATGCTTAAGCTCATTAATAATCATATCCATTAACATGGATTGAGGACATTATTACATCAATATGCAAGCTTATTACATCAATACGCAAGAATGGAATCGGTGTTCTCAAGTGTTAGAGCATGTACAACTATAAGTAACCAATCTGTATTGATCCATAATGCTAACATCTACAATAGAATATGTAATGGTGAATTGAATGGTGGGTTAAGTCGCTATATTTTTTTACATATTTCTATTTCCAACATACAACTAATGTCAGAATCACAAATCAGTTAGCGTACTTAAAGTCTTAAACATGCACACATATAAAAGAAACAACCGGACAAATGCAAGAAGAACGAAACACATGATATTGATGTACATAGGTGTTAAATTGGGCCGGACCGACCCCGACTCATTTTGTTTGGGCTAGGTTTGGGCTAGAGCTTGGAATTTGAAAATAAAATGGGCCTATGTCCGACCCATTAGCTCATATACTTAAACAAACTTGGGTCGAGCCAATTCAAATCTGACCTGACCCGATGCCCAATCCTATCAAGGAGTTAGAAAGTAACAAGAAGGTGTTAAAAATTAAAATTAATAACTCGCTTGATTGAGAGGGAACTGTTTAGGTACTGGCATAAATAAACAAATCCCCTTTTAGATGGTTGTCAGGAAGTAGGAATGTAAAGGACACATACACTTATGGGTCTAGGTGTTACTATATTTTTATCCGTTTTTAAATACAAATGTGGATAATTGACAGATATGAAAATTATGTTACCATATTCTTAAAAAACAGATACAGATATAAACCTGACATTGACTCCTACGAGTAATGTTAGAAAAAGTTTACATAATAACTTAAATATACATGTATGAGATGAATTACATATGATATAAATATACTAAATAGTCTTATATAATAATACCAAACATGGGGAACAAATGTACAAAATTATGACAATTTTAGTTAAAAATAAATCTACGACTATATTTATATATAAAAACAGATAAACATAGATACAGATGTTTGCATATATCAAAATAATATCAATATCTATCTCCATTTTAAAACAGATACAAATAATAATGTCAAAATATGTATAAAACAAAAACAATAGTAGATCGTATACATATATATCCACATTTGTTTACATCCTTATCAAGAAGTCTATTAAGACTCGATCCTGATAAGTTGTCAAGGTTTGTTTTCGTCAACGACGATCTGAGGAACTAAACCCAAGACATTGCACTTTTTTGTGAGCATAAGAGAATAAACTGCACAAAGATAATGATGAATTGAGTTTTGTTCTGATTTTTTTCAAATATTGCTTTTAGTATCAAACATGACATCAAGTGACCAATGGTTCCCTTCATCAGTTGCCTTACTCTCCCATGGCCTCTCCGTATTGTCGGCACCATCTTCATCCTCTTCGGGCTCCCTATGACATTGAAGTAGAAGCGACATTAAGATGCGCAACAAGTTGCAAATCAATGAATAAGATAACCTAAACGAGGAACTGATACAAGAATAGACAATCTCATTCATGATACACATCAGGCTCCATGTACAACATTTTTATCTTCGGGTCGGTCCGAAGATGGTGCGGATAATTGTTCTGCTTAAACAAGATAGACAGGCAGGGAAAAAATCGACCTTTTTCATACAAACGCGATCATTTGCAAGGTTCAGACTGAAGAACAGAAATGCATGTGAAAAACAGACAATGCACATAAATTTTAAAATCCAGCGTACAAGCATCGTGTTTTTCCTTGGTCGTCTGCAGTTCTCGGAGTCAAAAACCGCTAGCAACCAGCAAATCGCACAAACAACCAGAGCACCATAATCTTGTTCGCAGCTTTCACAATCTTTCAGCAGAAACAGTATCACCAAGGAAAGGCAGAAAAAATGTCGGGCACTGCTGCTAATCCAGCAAAAGAATATGCAATTACTAGACGTAGAACCGACCAGTGACCACCTCCTTGGTGATGAGAAGAAACTAGCTTCCAGACAGGACCGAGTTTTAGAGTATTGATGTGACTCGAACAGAGTGATCTGCTGACCCGGTGATGTAGACGGGCAATGTGGGATGCCAGTCGACTGTGGTTATGGCGTCGCTGTGGGGTAATGTCCGCATTCCACTCATATGCCCCTGAACCTGAAAAATTCAAGTGGTATCCGAATGGATGTGATGAACAAGACTGCCAACCAAAGGAATAAAGGTAAGACCACAGAAACTAAGGGTAGAAGACCACCTGATATATAGGGGATCGAACAGAACCAGAAGTCACTAACAAACTCCTCCCATTGTAGTCAAGTGCAATTTCATGTCTCCGCGATCTCAGGCTTTCCGGATGGCAGAATCTATGAATAAGAACGCAAAAACCAAATCACCCGATTTGTCGTGAAAACAATTGATATATATTGACAGATTCTAACTAAGCTGGTCTGTGTTAATATGTTATTTGCTCTCCGCAAGCACACCCTGAATAAGATAGGATGCACAAGCCATCAAGAGTGCGGGTATTTAAAAGATACGCAATCACCGTCTTCCGAAAATATAAAAATTCTCCACCTATCTACAACCTTATCAACCAGATCGGGAACGGATATAAGTCGAGAGCACACCCTACTCTTTTCTTAGAGGAGATGCTCATTTCTTTAAATACAAGACCTACCAAATGAGAACTATCACCGTACAAATATACCTCTAGAATAAGACAGTGTTTACTTTCACTAACTAGGGTGACCACAAGCAATGTGAGACCTTTAAAATATGTAAACGTAGATGCACATAAACCACATTGTTAAGCATGTAAAAATGCCTTTATCTTTAAAAGAATATAGTACCTGCTGCAATCTCTGGACCAAAGTACTTGACCTTGATTATGCAAGCTCCACTCAAAAATCTGTATACAATCACAGTTTATCTTATATTTTCTAGAGATTTTTTTTAAAAAATAAACTGATAAATAAAACATGAAATAGAGGTAGAATGCAACTTATCCTTAGCAACATTTATATCATTGTCCTAGACCAGCGTTTCAGGCTACCAAAAACCACATGTATATTAATTATGAATATTGGTATATTCAGGAAAAAATGCTAGGTATAAATATTATTCATTGTATTTTTGTATTGTGCAGTACCTACTCCGAGAGATGTTGAGAGCTATTATAGTTTTTCTTATATAGTATTTTGATTTTTTTAGTTTTCTGTGTAATTGTCCACTTTGATTTCCAGTGTATAAAAGATCACCTGGTCTCTTTTTTCAACAGAATATTACATCTGACTTTTCTATATGATACCGGTCCTAAATCATAATTCCAAACCTCTTGAAATCCAAAATCCAACTCTAACCAAAAAAAGGAAATGAACTGTCTCCTCCCACTGCGCCACTATCACCTCCTCTTGTGTGGTGTTGCTACCACATCCTGTTGTGGTGCCATCGTGGGAGGTGATTTCCCAAACATACTTTGTGTTAGGGTTGGAGTGTTTCAAGAGGTTTGAAACCACAATTTAATACCAGTGATCACGTGCCACATAGAGAAATGTGTTACAATATTCTACTGAAAAAGAGGCGTGTGGTTTTCTTATATAGTGTAGACAGAGGAGCTTGAGGAACCAAGGTCAAATAATTTGGTCTAGAGATTGCATTAGGTACTAACTTCCTCTAAAGATAGAAAGTAATTTTTACATGTTTGACTTTGGTTTTTATGCGCATCTAAGTTTATATGTCAAAGGGCTGACTAGCATGTGGCCACCATATTTTTAAAGAGCTGTCATTTTATATTAGAAGAAAATTTTTGCGGGGACAATTCACATTTGATAGGTCTAGTATCTAAAGAAATGAGCATTTCCTAAAAGAAAATCGTAAGACGGGTCTGTGGGCTCTGACTTACATTCAAGGATGCAGAAAACTGTCTAAACGGTCACTTAAACACATGCGGCCCTTGGCCGCACCAACTAATCAAAGCCGTCTCATATGCAGGTGGGCTGCTTAAATGGCATTAACCGACCGTTTAAACTGTCTTTTAAATGACCATTTAAATTATGTTTAAAAATTAAAAGGTCGAAGAAAAATCCCGACTCACTCATTCGACCCCCCACTCCCGACTCGCTCATTCGACCCTAGCGAAAACCCTAACCCCGCTCCCCAGTACCCCTCCCCTGCAGCAGCCCTCACGGGGGCGGCGACACCTCACACGTAGCCCCTGGCAGTTGAGGGCCCCCTGCTGCACACTGTTGCAGCACCTCCTCAACCTCCTCGTGGTCATCTTGATCATCGCCTCCCTGCAGCAGACCGGTCCCTCGTCTCCCCTCCCCGCAGTAGAGTTGGTGAGCGTTTTTATTTTTTTGATAAGTTTCAAATTTGTTATACCAATTTATCTGGGCAAACTTTGCACGAGGAAGTTGGTAATGACGGAATAGATGAGGATGAAGATGGGGATGAATATGGAGATGAAGAGCCAATGTTGCTTGACGACGAGTCTGATGAATAATGAACTAACATTGATTTCATTATATTTTGGATGAATGAATGCCGGGCCTTTTTTGTGTTATCCATGACTTATTTGAATCGATGCTATGAATTGTAGTTTGCAATTGTTTATGTTGTCTATTTTGACATTTAGCTATGGAATTTAGTTGTTTATGCTATATATTTTGACATTCGGATGAAAAATTCCTTGAATTTGACAATATTTGATCTATATTGTGAATATGTGATTATATTTTCATAATTTACTTGTACTTTATTATATATGTAACTTTTTTAAATTAATTAAAAATGTAAAAACTGCATAATCCGTTTATTTTTCGTTTAAACTTCGCATACCGTTTAATCAGTAATCAGCGACCTTACCGACTGAATACCGCATACCACTTTTTGCAACCTTGCTTACATTTACCAATGTCCCAATCTAGTTGGTGCAGTAGTATGGAGAAACTCCATATCTTCTGAAGATTATGATTGTATATCTCATAAACACTCGGAACCATGTAGCCTTGCATTATCTTGCTCAGGATGAGTTCGAGAGCAAGTACTTTATGAACATGGAACATATTGGCTACGATATTCTATATCATTTTTTCCGAGACAAATAGGGTGTAATCTGGTTCTTAAATTTTATTAAGGATTTTATCATATGTCCCTTCTAACTTTAGCAATATCAGTTACGCATTTCTTCTTTTTTTGGAATATCAGTCGTGCCCCTACCTTCTTCCATTCTTTTATCATATGTGCCCCTCATGATAGTTTTCGCCCATCCATTTCAAACAGATGCTAACTTTTGGACAAAAGGGTGATTTCTAACTAATACCTAGGGTAGATATTTCATTGTCTAAAAACATTCTCTTTATCTTCTTCATCTCCCTCTTATTCCCACCTCCTCCGATCCCCTCCTTTGTTCCACCTAGCTCCTCGTCCATCGACCCCACCACCTCCAGAAATGCCACCTCCACCTCCCCCAGCTCCGATGGTGGTTGACATGCGAATGGGCCAAAGAGGATGTTGCGAGAAGGTCCTCTACTTTGTGGACCGGTTGCTCTGACGCTTAAGGACGAGCAAGGTTCTGATGCGTCTTTGATGCAGCTTCATTCGAATACCTACAAAGGGGGGCTCCTCTGTAGCTCGACTTCACTCAAGAAGGATCCAAGAGGAGTAGAGTTGGATGAAATCGGTGTGCACTGCTCCTGCTAAGCAGCTTCAATGAATCCAACAGCTAAAGAGCTAGGTGTAAAGCCTCGCGGAGCTCCGATGGATGTTCTACCCGATAGACATGCAAAAGCAATGGTGACTCGAGGCTCTAAGAAAAAGGAGAAGCGTTGACGGTGATTGTCGAGGGTAGGAATGAGTTTGGATTTTTTATTACAACGAGGATGGAATTGGCTTTCAGAATAGCACGAAGCAAGGAAAGAACAACAGGAAAAAGATCGGGACGGGGAGGAGGTCAGGGGTTGGGGGAGAAGGAGACCTGGGGGGGACTTGGTGGAGGAGGAGGTCGAAGTAAAGGGACTAAGGGAGGGGGTGGTTTTGACAGTTATGCTATCCTTAACCACATCATGATATAAACAAACCATGATTTAGTTC
This sequence comes from Ottelia alismoides, assembly GCA_037367405.1. Lineage (NCBI taxonomy): Eukaryota > Viridiplantae > Streptophyta > Magnoliopsida > Alismatales > Hydrocharitaceae > Ottelia > Ottelia alismoides. The sequence continues at coordinate 246,719 of JAZKJV010002051.1, read as the reverse complement.
AACTCATTGTCGGTCAAACTAACAGAAGTGCATCAGTGATAACGTTGCAAGAAGTAATGGGCACAACTAATATTCCTAAAAATGAAGGGGCATAACCAATATTACAGAAGTTAATCAAGGGCACAATCCCTTCATTCTATGTGCAAATTCTGCCATTCAGAAAACTTAAGATCGCTTAGGCATGAATTTGTACTCATTAACAATAGAAGGAGCTTGTTACTTTTTGTTACTTGTTAGGGGGGAGGTGAGGTTGAACCTTTACCTTGGTCCTCAGAGTGGGAGCCAACTGCTTCTACCACCATGTCATTTAGAGGGGGTTCTAGTTCTAGGAGCTTGTTACTTGTCAATGACTTTTGGTTTTGTTTGATCCCCTATATATCAAGTGGTTTTCTATCCTAATTTGCTATGATCTTACATTATTTCAACGCTTGGCAGCCTTGTTTATTAAAATCATTAGGATACGTGTGGACTCGTTCATATTCAGGAATATACAGGTGGCATGCGAATGTTACCCCGTACGCATAACCACAGTTGATGGGCACCATCTAACTTGGCCTCCACCTAGATATCCTTTGACGTCGAAGTGGTTCGAAATTTCGATTTCGATCTCGTTTCGGTAAGGTCCAATACCGAAATTTCGCCGAAATTTCGGGAAATTTCGACGATTTCGGTGGAAACGTCGGAAAAGGCTAAAAAATCCGATTTTTTCCAATTTTATTGAAAATTTCGATATTCCAAGTTATTAGAACAATAAATAACATACAAATACACAATTATTTCACACATATTGGTCATCTATACCCTATATATAAACATATCGGTCATATCGGCCATATCGGTCATATCGGTGGTCATATTGTTGGAACCCAAGCAACATGTCTCGATCGATATGGGGTCGAAATGACCTATATTTTATCCATATCATTGCAATTGAGGATCTCCACCCCTCTATACAACCTATCTCGACCGAAATCTCATAAGACAGTTAATATATAAAAGTTGAAACCATGGTTGTAACATTGTTAATACATAATAAAAAAGAGTAATAGTCTAGTCTTACAAATACTTTACAACTTACAACAAGTTAAAATTATTAAGAACATGCATATTTCTGATAAATGCAATAAAAGAGTAAAGATTAAAATATAGTACCTGCCCTGGTGACATGTTTTGTTCAGAACCAGGAGTTTCGTGGTGGATCTGAATGCCCCCCCCCCCTTCCTTGCTGTCTCTCATAGCGCATTGCAGATTCTATGAACTCGCAGTAGTTCTCCCATGTCATGTACGAGTACATGGCCTTGTAATCCATGACATACTGCCTGTATTGGTGGTCATCGATGCCTATGAGCATCTCGAGTCGAGGATAAGCAGCACTGGATCCGGTATCACGAGTGGCACGACGAGGCTGCTGCGAACTACTGCCCTGAGATCCTCGGGACGACGACGACAGAGTAGGAGAAGATCTCTGCGGAGAAGGAGGAACTGCCGTGTACTACTCAGGGAAGAAACCGTTGCTGTCACCCCCAAAGAAACCGCCCTGGCTCTGCTCAGGTTGGCTACTTTGGTAGTTGTCTCCGCTACTGTATCCCCATATCCACTGTAATCATATGAATATGTTGGAGGTGCGTACTGAGGAGGAGGAGGAGGAGGAGGTCCTGGAGGAGGAGCTTGAAAGTATTCCGGGAAGATGCCAAATGATCTCTCATCGTGCGACGATCCATATCCGCCGAAAGGACTTTGTGCTCCTCCGCGATATGGGCTGTCAATATCCATGAAGCTCAAAGAACCTACAGATGATGTCAAATCTTCCATGTAGATGTCGGTTGGACGATGACCTCGACCGTAGTCGTAATCCGTAGGCCCTGAACTCGGACTTGGAACAAATTGTCCGTGTGTGTTCCGTTGTCTCTCCATATATTCACGTCCTGCTTGTAGGCCTTCCTCAAGTCTGGTAGCTTGTGGTCCACGACCACTCCCTCCTGACCCACCTGAGTTTGACTCCCCACCACCACAAGGTGCAGCACGACCAACATCGTCATCATCATCATCTCCACTGTCATCCTTTGACTTTGACTTGGATTTGGAGCTACTGGAGAGAATTTCATCACAGCTGCATCAATCTCGCCCTCCAACCCTCCAACAGGGTCTGTAATCCGCCCGGATCTGGCCAAAAAGTCACCAACGTCTGCTCCCATTTGCTGGCTGATGTTCTCATTCGGTCTTCCACCTGGCTGATCAAGAACTGGGGCACCATTGGAATCCATCCACCTCTGGAGAACGTCCTCATCAGCATCGTCATCGTGCATCTTGAAAATGTATGCAAGGTCAATAGGGCCTGTATAGTCATCTTTGTCATGTTCCTCCGTTGCATGCTTCAATTTCAGCCTCAAGTTGTAATGCACGAAGACAAGGTCATTGAGCTTCTTTTCTCCCAACCTGTTCCTTCTCTTCGAATGTATCAAATTGAACGTGCTCCAGTTCCTCTCACAACCGCCAGCAGATGCGGTTTGAGACAACACTTTCACTGCCACACTTCGAAGGTTGGGAGCTTCCATCCCGTATAACATCCACCATTCGGCTGCAAAAAAAGGAAAAGACAGAAATCATAAGTACAAATAAATGTACACAAAATCAACACAAGTAATGGGTTTATTTGCCTCCGTCCCTACCAGGAAGAGTATTGCCACGACCGTTGACCACAGTAATCCGACCAAAGGAACCCAATGCATCTCGGTAATACTTAACCTGCACAACGCACAAATAGGTTCAACCCAAATATCTTGTGACTCAAAAGTCAAAATATAGGTAGAATTTGAGGATAGTACCTCATTCATGCACATGATCTGTAACTTCTCGTCCTTGACGAGCTTCTCCACCACAATCTGTACGGCTGAGAGAAGGTCACCATTTGTACCAAGTCCATTCTTGTAGTGGTACTTAAGATTGAAGTAATAAGCTGCACAGAAAGTCACGAACAAGCTCATTTATGATGTCCAACTATAAAAATTTAAATGATTGAAAAACAAAACCTTTTTTACATAATACATACCGGCCTTGTGGAGAGGATGTGAGAGCATCTTAGACCATCGCTCGTCTATGATGTCCAACCATGCTTTTGATCCCTTCCCAACCGCTTCTCGGACCTTCTCTCTCATGCAGCGCATTGCCTCGTAGATGACTCCCATGGTGGGCTTCTTGTCGCCATCCACGATCCGCAATGCAGATACCACTGGATCCATGATCCTCGTGACCCGAGTCACGTCATCCCAAAAGGAGATATCATTGATCAATATCTCCACCTTCCGTCCTCCTTCAGTCCGAGCTTCAGGTATCTCGAACCACTCACCCTGGCAACACATGGTTTTCAAACCCGTCTTATGTTGCGTGAGGCTTTGCAACGCTATAAAATTGGTTGCAAAGCGTGTGATGCCAGGCCTCACCAACTCCCCATTGCACATCCGCCTCATTAATGCCAACACTTTGCTGTGGTTGTAGATGAATGTGGTGATCATTCGTGCTTTCTCCACCACCCTTGAGACGAGCTTCCTCTTGCTGAAATCCTTAAGGATCAAGCCAATGCAATGCGCAGCACACGGTGTCCAGAAAATTCCGTAGTTGTTGGACTTCATAATTGTTTCACCAGCCTTCTTGAAGTTGCTGCCGTTATCTGTCACAATTTGCACAATGTGCTCTTTCCCAACCTCCTTTATAACGTCCTTCATCAACTTCAAAAGGTACCTGTGGTCCTTCACATGCTCAGATGCATCAACAAAATTCAAGAAAATTGTCTTCCCATCGCAGTAAACAAGGAAGTTGATGATCTGCTTTCTTGTGTAGCTCGTCCACCCATCGCACATCAATGTCACCCCATACTCTGGCCATCTCCTCCTCAACTCGGCAATGTACTCATTCATCTCCTCTTTCTCCATCCCAAGATATTTGTTCATGATCTCGTAGGATGTAGGAGCCTTCACTCCCGTTCCCGCTGCAGCGATCTCATCAACGGCATGCTGCAAGAATGGCCCGCTTGCAATGTTGGCAGGAATGCTCTCCCCAAAGAAGAGCTTGCTGATGGCTTTTCCCACCCTTTCTCGTGCATTGGTGAACATTCCCTTCACTGTTTTCTGCCTCGGATCCTTGCTTGCCTTGTATTGCATGGATCCGCTCCTCGTCAAGAAGGGCTCAATTCCCTTCCCCTTGTGTTTCTTGGTGGGTGGTGGAACTGGTGCGCCGCCAGAACCACTCCCACTCCCACCTGCACCATAGAAGCCGCCACGTGCACCACCGAGTTCTCTCCTCTCGAACTCGCTCCTCAATGATTCTTGTGTAGCCCTTCTGTATGCCCTCCTCTCTGATGCAGTCTGAATGTCGGCGGGGTACACAAAATCATCGTCATCTGAATCAGAAATGACGTTGAATTCTTTCTCGAACATGAACTCCTTCATTTGTTCTTCCCTTCTTACTTTCTCCGTCTCCTTTTCCTTCTTTCCGTCCAAGCTCGCCTTGACCTTGTCCCTCACATCTTTGGGACAACGCGTGCACTTGGCAACATTCTTGTTGTTGCCAACAAGATGTTGCTTCATCCTTGTGATCCCGCCTCCTCCCAACTTCTTCCCACAGAAATTGCATTGCGGCTTCGCCTTATTTCCATCAGGAGCGGACGCATACCTCCAGCCAATGTCCCCACTGAATTCTTCCATCTGATCATCAGAACTGTCAGATCCAGAACTGGAAGCAGAATGTGCCATGGTGAATATCCAAACGAAGAACTGGAACCGAAACCAGAATGTCGCAGAATGTGCCATGTATGAACGTCGAAATCTGCGAGGAAAATCAATAACAAACATTAAGTTGGCATACAATGCAACTGCTTATGAATAGGCAAATTATTTTATTTTTTTAATTTCGGAATTATTATATATTTAATTTTTCCAACACCGGTTTTTCTTATTTACAGAAAAAAACCTTGGATCTATACATTAGGATCTTAGATCTACAAATTAGGGGACCATTTTCATGAAAGACTACATAATTGACACAAAATATGAACATAAACGTAAATATTTAACAAATCATTTTCGGATTATCTATATTTTAATTTTTATTAATCCAAAAAAAATTCCAGACTATGATTTATACTTCCAAAACTCAAGATCTGAATATATAATACGACAACTCATTATCGTTCCACATTAAACTTCAAAAGCCCCAATTTCTTCTAACATAGATCCAAGAAAATAATCTCCAACAATGTTCTAGTTCATGTTAACTTCAGATCTGTGATACAACGATCATAGCTAGCACTATTGTGCAAAAAAAACAAAAAAGCCCCAAATTTCTACTCCAAATTTATACCTATTTTGGGGTAAATCTATCAAATTAAACACCATGCCAAGCTATATCAACAACCTAACAGTGAAATCCCTAAAAAAATTATTGAATTTGAAGAAGATTTATCATAATTTGGCTTACCTCAAAGGAAGAAGGTCTTGGAAGATGAAGAGAGCAGCCTCTGCACGAAATCGGTCGAAATGGGGAGCTTTCGACCGATATTTCGCTATATTTCAACAGTGGCCTGATTTTTCTATTCAAAGATTCCTAATGTCGGGCGAGATATCGAGATGTGCCGAGATATCGGCGATATCTCGCGATATTTCGACCGAAATCGGGGAAATCGATATACAGTATACTTTCGATACCCGATACCCATCGAAACCGAAATTTCGTCGAAATTTCGGCGAAATTTCGCGAGATTTCAGTCCATGCGTCGAACATTAGAAGAAAAGGTGATCTAAGTTCTATAATCTTTCAGCAAGTCTTTTGTAAGAGTAGCAAGTCCCCTAGAAAATCTTAACTCTCCGAGCACTCCTCAACACCCAGCCTCTTCCAATCAACCACATGATAACCTTGATCTACCAAGGAATCTTTCAGCTCAATTCTCAAAACTTGCGCCAAAGTTGCCATAGCAATTCTCAAGTCAAAAATTATCGAAGCATGGAGCACGTTGTAAGCATTCTTCATCGCAAAGTGGCCTTTTTTCGAGTCCAATGGTCCCACCCCACCATGGGACCTACCAACTGAGATAGAAAGTTAGCCAAAACTAAGAACATTGTATGAAAGCGCACGCCTTGAGGTGTGCACCTCGAAGCAAGGCCGCTCTATTTTAGACTCGAGGCGCATGCATCAGGCTCCTTTGGCAAGGCACACGCCTCACTCATCGAGCCAGTCTGAGGTGTTAGCTAAAGACATTTTAAGGATTGTGGAGATTTTTATTAAGGATTGAGGTGTTAGCTAAGACATTTTAAAGATTGTGGAGATTTTTATTAAGGATTCTAATTATTGTATTGGTAGTTTCATATGTTTATAAAGGTATGGTTGTTTTAAATATATTTATACAACATGATGCTTAAATTTGGTCTCTTTCAAGTTCATATTTACAATTAAGCATATCCAATTATCACAGTAAACTCTTAACATTACACGCTTATACATACGAATATGCAAATCTAAGACGCAAGCGGATCTGAATCTCCCCATATCGATAGAATATGGTGGCACAAGAGGACTATCAGACGATTCTTCAACTAGGTTCAATAGAACAGAAGACTATTAGAATTCAAGGCATATCAATATTTTGGATACTCTAATGACAACGATAGCCAATGATTCCATATTTGATAAATATTTTAGTGACAATTATGTAATCTCGGATGCTTTAATGACAATTACAACCAATGATTCTCTTTTTGATTGGATGAAAATTTAATAAAACGGCATATGTATCTTTACTTTTGATGTTCCTATCTATATAATTTCATCATATATTATATTGTTATAAATTATATGTTTGTCAATTTCATTACTACATATTTTATTGTAGTTTTTATTGGTATTTTCCTTTATAAACATACACTTACGTCTCAACTGCCTCGAGGCCATGTCTCACCTCACTTCCAGGGAAAATGTCTTGTTCCACTTTTCGTTTTTTAAGCCTTGGCTAAGAATGGCATTGCATGTTGATATGAAAGCTCCAAGCGGAAATGGGTGAACCAAACCCCATTTTCGCATACATCCCCCACAAACATCTCTCAATCCACTGCCAACACAAACAACCAAGGATAGCTCAAAGGTTAGTTGGAAAGCATAAATACATGCATACATATATATACTTATATATACGTGAATATGTATCTGTGTAAATAGCACCTTGCTTTTCTCGAGTGGATGCCCAAATATTTTGAACTTCCTATAGCCATAAATCGCTTCATGTCTTCAACTCTAATCTAGCATCAATGCTCTGATACTAAAAAATGGCAACGCCTTCTCCCACTATAAGTAGGGTCAACTACATGGATTCTCGCTCAAATCCATGTTGAAAGATTTGACTATTTTTTACGTTGGTTGTTGACTACGTAATGCAACCCCACAAAGGATGATTTGAACCATAGTTTTTTGGGTGGTAGGCACACTGCATTACCATCAACGCTCTGATACTACGTAAAAAATAGGATGCAATTTCTTAAAGAGAGTAGGCATTGTGTCTCTTGTACAAGGGAAATCAAGAGGACAATTACAACGAGAGCTAAAAAATAGCTACAAGAAGCTCCATCGTACTACAGTACTCTCAACAATTTCTTTGTCCACATTTTGACTCATGGTCAAGACAAACTGCTCGAACGGGCAATCAAGGTCTAGGTTACTTGAGGACTCAAAAGGATTATCAATGTTATGATTTAGGGGATATCATGTCATTGTTGATGTTATATTCTTTGAGTTTGTCTTGTACTTCTCTTTGATTGTTTCAAGTTATCTCAAATCTTAAATCTAAGATATATCTACTTTCTTCTCCTAAAGATGAGATAGTTTATATTCATCACATTGATATTGTTGCTCCTTAGACATTTCCTCCCAAGCACGTCTCCTTATCCAGTACACATGAGCCTTTGAGGCACTTCCTAATAATAGTTATTATGTAGATGGCATTATGGTTGTTCAAGCAGGTTATAATACATAAACAAAACCGTAAGAGAATGATGTGATGGTTCCAGAGGATCTCAACGCAACACAGGACACATGAGAATCGTCTAATGGTTCCAAAGAATCTCAAATTTCCTTGTGGAAAAGCAATTGTGCCAGCACAACATATCTTAACTGTAGAAATAAGAATGCGGAAGCAGAATCAAAATCAGAAACAAGAAATCAAAATATAAACATCTCGATTTTACATGGAATCCTACTCTGTAAGGAGCGAGATAAAACCACGAGAGAAAGACACTAAAAGTTGGCTATTGCATTAAGTTTCTCATCGAATACAAGGGTTGTGGGGTTATTACCCCACTAACATAACAAGTCTCACCCCCCATCCATGTGGGACTAAACAACTCCCACTCTTATAGGCCCAATTACACAAGTATCTCAACACTCGCCCTCAAGTTGAGCATGGAATGCTCAGTTTGGACAATACAACACATACAAGGCGAGTAAATATATCAATTGCACCTTTTCATGCTCGCGATTTGGGGAATTTGCACATGTTGCTGCTAGTCTCTTGAATACTTTTGATATGGAAGGCAGAAAAAGGATCCTTCAACAAAGAACATTGTTGAGATATTTATGTAACCGAGCCTATAAGAGTGGGAGTTGTTTAGTCCCACATGGATATGTTGTGGGAGTTGTTGCGTTAGTGGGGCTATAAATAGTCTCACACCCCTTGTATTCGATGAGAAACCTAATGCAATAGCCAACTTTTAGTGTACTTTTCACGTGGTTTCATCCCGCTCCTTACGGAGTAGGGTTCCACGTAAAATTAAGATTTTATGTTTTGATATCTGGTTTATAATTTTGCTTCCGCATTCTTGTTTTTTACATGGTATCATAGCAAGTCGATTTTTGGGGAGATTTTATTTCCATAGTTTGATGATTATTCGTATTGTTATTAATTAGAGATTTGTTCTTAGGGGATACTATAATATCAGTCGTTTGCTTTCTTATTCATCCTGGCGGATCGATTTCTGTAGTTTGTTGGGAGTCATAGATCTTCTTTATCCGATGTCACCATCAACATCCAGTTTGGGTTCACCAGACCCTACATGCCACTTTCATCCTCAACGGAACCTTAACAATGGCTCCAGGCGAGATCAAGATCTAGGAAAGCACCCAAACAACACCCACTCATATAGGGGATACTATAATATCAGTCGTTTGCTTTTTTATTCATCCTGGCGGATCGATTTCTGTAGTTTGTTGGGAGACATAGATCTTCTTTATCCGATGTCACCATCAACATCCAGTTTGGGTTCACCAGACCCTACATGCCACTTTCATCCTCAACGGAACCTTAACAATGGCTCCAGGCGAGATCAAGATCTAGGAAAGCACCCAAACAACACCCACTCATATAGGCCCAACTACACAAATATCTCAACACTATGGCCAATGACCATGTCTCCGACGAGAGACACAACATCATATTAACAATTTTTCCTTAGTTTTTCCACAATGATCATTTACCCAACACACCACGAGACACATCGACATGATAAATGGCAAGCAGTTATGCAAGAAGAGTTGTTAGCTCTGTAGTTCAAAGGCACATGGACCATTGTTAGACCTCCAACAAATGCTATATATGTGGAATGCGAACGGATCTTAGTGATAAAGCGTCTTTCTAATGGTAAGGAGGAGCGCTACAATGCGCAATTGCTAAAAAACGAGTACACTTATACTAATGGCTCTTGTGTCCAACCTTGCCTTTGTAAGGATTCTCCTTGTTATGTTGTTAGAGAGGACTGCCACTTTTTCAACTTGATAATTATGCGTCTTATAAGGCGACTTAAAGGAAGAAGTATACAGGCAACAATCCCTTGAGTTTAATGCAAAGGGTGAGTGTCAAAGAATTTTCAAATTAAACAAATCCATATATGATCTAAATTAGATCTCGCGAGCTTGGTCTTAGAAGCTCTCAAAGATGATAAAACATGAAGGATTCATTCGCTCAACCTCAAATTATTCCCTCTTTGTTCGACCAACTACTAGAGGCCGTATTGTGCTGCTCATCCATGTTGATATTGTTAGAGATGATGATCTTTACGTTGTTTCAGTGAACAAGGCATTCCTTGAAAAGCACCTTATTGCTAAGGATCTTGGTGATTTACATTCCTCGGTAGAGAGTTTGCCAGAATTTATAGGAGACTCATCATATATCAACAAAAGCGTGTTACATATCTTCTCAGGAGACAAGAATGTGGTATTCTTGTCCACTCGTTGCCATGGATCCAAATGTTTGCCACTATGATGATAACCCCCAAAGAATGCCATTTTCCTTTAAAACACACAAATAGAGTTGAGACATTATAGAGGGATTTTTAGGAACAAAGCCTAAGAAGGTGCATTTGGGATGCAGAGATGATACTATGATAACTTGAGGTTGCACGAGGAGCGAACTCTTCATCAATGGGAAGCCCTTGATAGTATGGTATATACAAATGTTAACTACGATGGATGTACTTAGGACAGAAAGCCACCAATGGATTATGAATAAAAAGAAGATATTATTGTAGCATGATCTAGTATAGAGTCACAATATGGTTAATGCCACTAACTCATTGTTCGTGTTATGCAGTCCAGGTAAGTTATGATTGATCTCATTATGGACACGTCTCTCCCTACACAATTGAGATGTGATAATCATGTTGTATTTTTTGGTAGGTTAAAAAAGAGTGAAACACTCTATGGTGTCCGCCTAACTACTATATCATTACAAATTTAAAGGAGAAAATACACGGTTACCTTACAAGAACCATGACCGAGGAGAGTCCATACATGAAAAATTACATTCTCAAAATAAAACCAATCTAAAGTAAAAATAATCATGTTTCTCGCAAGTCCAATCACCCAAATTGAAGCCAAAGGTAGTAGCTCATTGGATGGACATTTCTTCGCAACGTTTATCAACTCCCAAAAAGCCTCACTATTAGCAGTATTCATCTATTCAAGCTCCAATTCCTGTTAGATAGGTTTGACCTCAAACAAGTGAAGAACATATGGTTGATATCTTCCACCGCACCATCACAAAGCGGACATCTATTAGAACTTCCCACAAAAAAAATCTAGAGCAATGATCTCTGGTCAAGATTTGCCCCCCTCGCAAAAGCCACATGAAAACAATTATACAATTTGGTAATTTAATGCCACTAATAGATTGCAATCTCATATAAGAAATTTGCCAAAGGAACTGGAGGTGCGTCCACCGTTTTGTAAGTGCATTTGATTGAGAAGTCACCCCCTCAAAAGCCAATGATCTCGCCCTACCGTTGGACCTACCACATGTCGAATAGACTCAAGAAGACCCAAAAATCCTCCACCCTTTGATCATCCAAGAACCATTATCCCAACAATCTGCTACTACAGACTGCATATATGCAGCCAGGCGAAGAGGCATGGAAAGCAAGTCACAAACAGGCCACTATCAGTCCAGCTATCTGTCCAAAAAAGCAAAGAATCTCCCATCTCCAAGGGTCAGGGGAACAAATCAGGGAACTGTGGCATTATTACCCTTCCAGAAAGTTGAGGGAGGGGGGAGGATGTTGCGTCAAATGATCATGTGCATGGACAACATAGATTTTACGAATAAGTTTGCAACATAGGTCTTCAACTCTACCTCATATCCTAGCGATCCACTTCAATAGGAGAGCTTTGTTAATGGTTTCCAGACGGGGGGCCCCAACGTTGCCCTCATGTTGTATTATATATTGCCAACAATGTTGTCTTTTATAGAGATATATGTTATGTTATGCTATTATGTTATTTTGTCATGTTTCTTATTTGTTTCTTATGAACGCTTTATGTAATTTATCCATAGGTGCATCTCCTATATAAGAGAGCCTAGGGTTTGTGGAATAAACAACGCACTCACTTCTTCCAACATGGTATCAAAGCGGCGGTCTTAGACCAGAGCTCGAATACCTAAACCTAATCCCCATTTGTCGGCCTTCTCTCTCTCTCCCTCCTCTTCTCCGCCAGCACCGCCTCCTCCGCTAGCGCATCCTCCTCTCTCTCGTGAGTGCGGTTGTGCGCCACCCGCCTGTGCGCTCAACATGTGTCACAGTGCCCTAGTGTGTGCGGTCGTGCGTGTGGTTGTGTCATTGTGCCCTAGTGCACCACTCGTCTGTCGCCTCTCTCGCAAGTACAGTTGTGTGCACAGGACCGTGCGATTGCACGCCCAGTCCCGTGAGCAACGTGCGCCAGTGCACAGTCCAGATTGTGCACCAATGCACATCCAGGCCATGCCCAGTCAAGAGCACATAAGGGCACAGTCCCGTGAGTAACGTCCACCGGTGCACAGTCCAGATCGTGCACCAAGCACCTCCAGCCTGTGTGTCTTCATGCGGGTTACTGTGTGCAAGTATTCACTATCGTCTAGCCCAATTTTCATGTTGAGATTGGTTGCATGAGTCTACACATGCAATCCAATCTTCGTGTGTTGGTGTAGACACAATCCTGTCAAGTATTCAGCACAAGTCTTCTCAAGTCGATATGTTAGAGAACAAGGTTGATATTCCCTCCACAGGCGCCTTCAGAGGTGTCGCACCCATAGTCAAGATGGATGGGTCAAATTATGAATTGTGGGTTATGCAGTTCATGAGTATGATGAAGTCTACCGGTAAGAAACATATTCTTACCGAGGAAGAACCGACTAAGAAGACTGGGGTTAACGTCTCATGGGAGGCGGATGATGCATATGCCAAAGTATGTCTCTCAGGCACGTTGGCAATAGAAATTGCTAATTATATACTCCATCAGCCCGCAACCAAAGCGATGTGGGATATTCTTACTACTACGAACTCACAAGCTAAGAATGAGACAAATATTTTATAGCTCCAACATGATATCTTCACTATCAAACAGAATGGACGGCCACTACACTCTTTATATGCATCCCTACGTGGGATGTTTGAAAAGTTGTATAGCTTTATGCCCCTCACGTCTACTTCTGAGCAACAGAAGACCTATAGGTATGCCACCATGGTTGGTGTACTCCTGGCAGCACTTGATCCAGAATACGAGGCAGCACGTTTTCAAGTCCTGGCAGACTCTATTATTCCTCCTATGGAGGAAGCCTTCCGCAGACTCAGTCATATTACTATCCCATCTTCCACTACAAATCAGACATCCTCAGCAATGGCAGCATCCCGAGGTCGCGGTGGTTCTTCTTCTTTTTGTGGTCGTGAACCTCGGGGAAGGGGAGGTCGTGTTCGCCAACTATGTACTTTCTGTCATCGCCCTGAGCATAATGAGGATACATGCTACTCCAAGCATGGATTCCTGGCTTCTGCACGAGTGGTTGAACAGATTGAGCCTCCAGTTGCTTCCTCTTTGGATCAACGATTGATGATCGTGTAACTCGCTTGCAGGGTATTATACCTCCATCTGGTCCTGTGATGCCTTCGCCAGTATCCGAGAGACATCCTGATGTTGTTGTCTCAGCCTCCTCTAGCACCTCAGGTAGTACTTATGCTCTCACTAGCAGTAGTGGATCAAATACTATAGAGTGGATTATGGACTCTAATGCTACACACTATCAGTGTGGAGACCAGGGTCAACTTACAACTTACAGGCAGGTTCCCCCAGGACGCACTGTGGTTATTGCAGATGGGACACACTCCTCGATTAATGGTCAGCGAGAGATTAGCTTGACACCCTCTATGCATCTAAAGAATATGTTGCATGCACCTGATTTTTCTATAAATTTGTTGTCGATTAGCTAGAGATTACGAAGGATTTACATTATCGAGCCATTTTTTATCAATCTTCTCTTATTTTTCAGGACATCCTTACGAGCAACGTGATTGGTCATAGCCGTAAGCAGGGGGGTCTCTATCGAATAGTTCGAACCCCTTATGTTGGAATCTCCTGTCTACATGTTGGACCTGTCTCACCATTCATGTGGCACCAGCGCTTTGGTCATCTCACGCTTCAGAAGTTGTGTCGTGTTCTGCCCCAGATTTCACCTCAAATGTCCTTTTAATGTGAGGCTAGTCAGTTGGGAAAGCATCATCGGTCTACCTTTCCCAGTCGTTAGAGTCGGAGTAGTACATCCAATTTTGAGTTGTTTCATGTTGACATTTGGGGTCCGAGTCGTCTCCCTGATCATCAAGGGCACATGTATTACCTTGTCGTCGTTGATGATTTTTCTCGTCTGTCATAGGTATTCTTATTAAAAAATAATTCTGAAGCTGGAAATGTTATCAAAATTTTCATTTTTTTTGAAGCCAAGAAAAGGGGGATACACTCGATGGTGTTCACCCCAATATATTAAAGAGTAAGGAGGGGATAAAAACAAGAAAATAAAAGTGGTCACCCGACGTAGGAGGCAAGGAGCCTCCAGAGCTGGGCACCAAGAAACAAAAGAGACAAGAGAACAAGCACGCTAAACACGACTCCAGTCCTCCACCAAAGCCCTCACACGACAAAGCACGTTCTCCAGATAAAACCGCTGCCCAGAGAATATGGCCTCATTGCGAGCAAGCCATATCGACCATAAACAAGCCACCGGTGCCAAGAGTCGTCTTCTCTCCATACGCCTATTCAAGAAGAGGGAGTCACAGAAGGTCTCCACCTCACGAGCAAGCACCCAAGCCACGAAGGGGTCATTCCACAGCCCCGGGACCGAGAGGCAAAGAAAAAGAAGATGGTCCAGGGTTTCCACATTTGAATCGCATAGGCCGCAGATATTGGAAACCGAAGGCAGCAACCTTGAACAGCGATCGCGCGTCAAAAGCCTCTTTCTGCGGACGAGCCAGAGGAAGAAGGTAATACGCAAGGGCAGGCCCAAGCTCCAGAAGTAACCACAGTCTCTCACCATAGAATCCGAACGAGCAGGCGAAGAATCAAGCAAGGATGCGTAGGCCTTCCGAGTCGAGAAGTCACCGTCCCTCCAAATCCAGTGATCCAAGCCCCCGAAGGGAGAATCCGCAAGAGCAAGGACGTTCATCAGAGCAAGAAAATCAAAGAATGTCTTGGAATTTCGTAATGTTCGTAATGTGTGAAGTTCGTAATGTTTTCTCTCCTTCTGTGAAAATTGTGAGGACTGATAATGCCTTGGAATTTTGTACTAATACTCTCTCCAGTTATTTTTCTACCCAAGAAATTATTCACTAAACAACATGTGCCTATGCTTCCCAACAAAATGGAGTTGCAGAGAGAAAACATCGTCATTTGCTTGATGTCACTAGGACTCTTCTCACATAGAGTCGTGCTCCTCATTCCTTCTGGGGCGGAATGTTAACAGCTTGCTATCTCATCAATCGCATGCCATCGACAGTCTTGGGTGAGAAGATTCCTTTCTCTGTGGCTTTCCCTGAAAAGGAATTATTCTCACTTACACCTCGAGTGTTTGGCTCGGTTGCCTTTGTCTACCAACTGTCTTCCAGTATTGACAAGCTCTCTCCTAGAGCTATCAAATGTGTTTTTGTCAAGTACTCCAGGACACAAAAAGGGCACATATGTTATGATCCGATGCGCAGGAAATATTATGTCAGTGTTGATGTCACCTTTGAGCATGTTATGTACTTCTCTCCTACAGGTGACAGGTTGATGTCTTCTGACACTGATGAAGCCATATACATGCCACCACCTCCACCACAACCATCTTCGGCACCACCACCACCTCCACCACCACCACCCCTACCTACACCGTCCTCAATTCCGATTACTGTTCCTGTTTCACCATTGCCATACCACTATACCCGTCAGTCTGCTTCTGCTCATGGTCATTGCTCATCATCCAGCTCGCATGAGATATGTTCTGAGAATATAATTTCTAATGATGGATCTAATGGTTTACCTGAGCACGCTTCATTACAGGAGACAGATGAGGAGGCTACTGATTTGGATCTACCTATTGCACTTCGAAAACAGAAGCGTAGTTGTGCCTCATATCCTATAGCACATGTGGTTCCATTTGATCGTTTGTATAGTGAATTCAGGAACCTTGCTATTGCCCTATCTGCTGTGGAAATTCCACGGAATTACCAGGATGCTTTGATGGACAGTAGATGGTGATTAGCTATGGAGGAAGAAATGGTTGCTCTTCAGTCAAGAGGTACCTGGAGTCTTGTTCCTGCTCCTACAGACGTGTCTACAGTTGGTTGTAAATGGGTGTTCACAATTAAGCAAAATGCAGATGGTAGCATCGACAGATACAAGGCACGCCTAGTAGCACGAGGGTTTACACAGACATATGGGATGGATTATCTTAACACATTCTCGCCTATTGCTCGTCATTCCACCTTACGGATTCTTCTATCTATTGCAGTTATTCGAGATTGGCCATAATTTCAGTAAGATGTCAAGAATGCATTCCTATATGGTAAACTTCAAGAGGAAGTCTACATGCAACATCCACCTGTTTTTGCTATTGAGGGGGAGTATTCACAGATGTGCAGACTTCATAAAGCGATCTATAGCCTTAAGCAGAGTCCTAGAGCTTGGTTCCAAAAGCTTTCAAACTTGTTTGAAAAATAAGGGTACAAACACTCCAATGCAGATCATTCCCTCTTTATACAAAAATACATCCAGAGGTATGGTTGCAATTATGGTATATGTTGATGATATTCTTATTACGAGAGATGATATACAAGGAATCAAGAGGGCAAAAGAAATGCTGGGTCGTGAGTTTGCCACCAAGGACCTTGGAGTCCTAAGATATTTTCTGAGACTGGAATTTGCTAGGAATCAACAAGGACTCGTGATGACTCAGAGGAAATATGTCACTAACTTACTGAGTGAAACATGAATGATTGGATGTCGGCATGCCACTACACCTATGGATTCAAGCATGAAACTATATGATGATGATACTGACGAAGTGGATAGGAGGAAATACAAAGAACTGGTTGGAAAACTTCTTTATGTTACTATTACCAGACCCAATATATCCTTTATTGTTAGTCGGGTGAGCCAGTTCATGGAGCAACCACGTCAGGTACATATGGATGCTATACATATGATAGTATACTCAGGTACCTTAAGTCATCTTCAGGTGCAGGACTACTATTTAAGAAAGGCAAGGAGATCACTATCTCAACATGCGTAGATGCGGATTATACAGGATGTCCTAAAGATAGGAAGTCCACCATTAGGTTTGTTGTATATGTTGGGGATTCTCTCGTCTCATGGAGAAGCAAGAAGCAAATTGTTGTAGCCAGATCTAGTGTTGAGTCTGAATATAGGGCTATGGCCCAGCTCAGTACAGAAATGATGTGGGTTAAAGTTGTTCTTACATATCTATATATATATGTGCTACTTCCTATGATACTAGAATGTGACAATCAAGCTGCTATATTTATTGCAAATAATCCAGCATTTCACGAACGAACCAAGCACATTGAGGTTGATTGTCATTATATACGAGATATGATTCAGAAGGGTTTTATCATCACATCTCATGTCAGCTTCGGGGACTAGACTGCAGATGTTTTCACCAAGGCCTTATTTAAAGGACCATTCCAGAAGTGCTCGTCCAAGCTGAGCATGATTGACATCTATGCTCCATCTTAAGGGGGAGTGTAGAGATATATGGTATGTTATGCTATTATGTTATTTTGTATTGTTTCTTATTTTCTTTTTTCTTATAGAGCCTAAGGTTTGTGGAATAAGCAACGTGCTCATTTCTTCCAACATCTTTCAAGAGTGAACAAAGCACGTAAAGTTTGATTCCCGCTATACTAAAGGGATACAATATAGAAAGACTATAGACACACCTCATGTTTTTTAGGCAACCTCTCATGTTTCTTCTAGTGACTTCTTCACCAAAGCCCTTCTCATGGGTTAAAACCGATAGTGCACTTAGCATGAGGGGTGTTGAATGTTTTTATAGTCTGACTTTTTTATAGTTTTTTTATTCTCTATGTGTCTCCTTTGGGCTCCTGGACCATTGGGCCTCTTTCCCGGATTTTTTAAGATGACAAATGATGCTCAATAGTTATTCACAATAGAATAATACATCCTAACATCCTAGTTTCCTCCAAAAGGGAACAAATATAATAATAAAGATAGTAAAAACATATTAAAAAGTTGTGTTCTTGTACCATTTACATATGATTTAAAAAATGTCCAAATAATAAACAGGAACAACAGTCTTAGAATTCCTCAAAAAAGAAGGCTCTCTCAAAGAAGGATCTCAGTAGGTGCATGGTAAAAAAATTTATCAGCATCCATATGTTGCTAACGTGAGATTCTTTTCCAAGTAGACACGGAAACGAAACTCGTGTATCAAGATGAAAAGGAACACAATTCATTTTCCCTATTTAATATATCCTTTCTTAATACATACATGTCTACTGCATCAACGTGGTTGTTTATTGTGACTAGGGTGTCGTTTACTCTCGATAGGGAGTGTCCTACATGTAAAAGTGTACTACGATTCCGTAGCAAAAAAGATAAATAAAATTGAGTTCTGGTGTTTTAACAATTCACCTTTCCATCAGAGCCTAAGCTGAAAATGCTCGTCTCATCAGGACCAAATAGGACAGAACTTGCTGCGGAATCATGAGCGGGCCATCCGGTAATTTGCAAACCAGCAGACATATCTTCCAAAATTAAGGGATTTGCTCTTCAAATATATCAAAAGAATGAAGACATGGAGAACTTTCAACTTTTATGAGATAATTTTTTGAGAAGATAATAAAAATGGAGCATGATGCTCCCCTAAGCCAAGCCTGAAATGTGATCCAAAAAGAGAGACTACCCATTCCGTTTGACTGATCAATAAGCAATCATTTGCCACTTCATACTGTTTTTTTAAGCCAAAGGATATCTGCTGCAGTTGGTAATCATTGAATCCATTCAATGATAACAATACACATGATGATAGCAACTCAAAACAGATATACCCCTCAAAAAACTCAAAACAGATATTGTTTGTGTACTCATCTAAAATGTGAGAGAAATGTTATAGCAAAAAACATATCACAATAAATTAATGTCGGAAGATCTTCTCAAATAATTAAATGCCCACGATCTTATGAGACTATATGAAAGCATGCACTAGGATCATTGGCCTCATTTGGGTATCATAAGAAACCGATTTTGTTTATACTTGACCACTTGATTTACACCCACAAACAATCCCAACTATCACATTTAAGTAGCAGTTTTAACTGCAATGCAGGATACCGAACATGTGAATCATGCCATCAGTAGCAGCAGCAGCTAATATCTTTCCATTGTGGTTAAAACAGAGAGAAGTTACTGCTGGTGGATCTTTTCCCAGGGGAAGAATTGTCTTCACAAAAATCAGTATATATCAATAAACCAATTGATTAGATTATATAATTCAGCAAGCACGGTCAAAAGCATACCGTGGCCTTCCACATTTTCATATTCCAGACTGTTAAAGATGCAAAGCCAAGTTTTTCATTGTGGGTCAATCCAGACCTACAGCCAGTTCCCATATTACAGACTACAGAAGGCATCAAACAGTACATACTGGTCAATCTGACCTCTCAAATATATTGACATGAAAAGCAAAAAGGCAACTAAAAACATGATCTCCCGGATGTCCCTCCTTCAAACAAAGCTCTTAGACAAACACAATAACAAATGCTCAATTAGAGAAAAAAATAATACCTTCTCGATGCAGCAGCCGAGACAAATATTGGATCCACAGGACTGCACTTTAAGTCTAGAACACTGCATGGTCGATAATGTAATGCAAGTCAACTGATACAATCAAGCTGGAGAGAAAAAAGAAGAAACACGACAAGACCTTGGAAATTCAGCTGTTGTCTGCAAATCACAGACAACTCTCTTAGCATCAACATTCCAAGCTTTAATACCCCCATCAGCTGTGCCTATTAGTAGCTTTTATCAAATAACAGGGAAATAAATGAAAATTATTTAAGCTTGTTAAGTCAAAAAATTTTAAACCGCATGAAATTCTGAATTAATAATAAAATAAGATTTTGCTACATACAAGACGATCATATCTGCATTCCCAGTCAAGCGACATAATTTCTGTACCACAATATATGGTTGCATTCTTTGAGGTCGAGACTGATGAATCATAAGTCCAGATTCTTCATAAAATAGAAAACATTAATGGAATCCCCATGTGACTAATTCCAAACATAATAGCAGAGAAAAGAATGCAAATTTTAAAAACTGCATTAGCAAAGAATCACCTAACAGTGCCATCAACAGAAGCACTTGCTATGTTGTTTCCAGAAGCAGAAAACCGACACCTACTAATCGGGCTGGTATGGCCAAGGAATGATTCCTATAATCAAGAAATTAACTATCACTTAAACCTGCCAAGCAAAATCCTCGGAACACAATGTAAATGATGCTTTGGCACTGCAAATTTAGCGGTGGTGAGTTGAGAAAAAAAACTTACCTGAAAATCAACCTTCACTTCTGGGAATTCTTCTTCGTGGATTGCTGATGCATCCTCTATTAGAAGACAGAGAATATTATATTAAACATATAGAGAAACTATATGTTTGAGGTCACAAACTGCCCAGATGACAATGGGAAGAAGTTATAATAAAAGTTTCGATGGAACTCGGTGAATTTTAGGAAATTTCTGGAAGTTTAAGTTTAGAATAGAATGATTGATCAAAAAAACAAGAAGCAATCTGTTTTACATGCAGCCTGTGAATGACATGATAACAGATGCAATCTATAACGAATGGAAAAACAAAGTTCCTTGTGCAGACTAGTTCTAATAAAGAGGACCAGAATATGTTGCGACAGATTTGTCCCCTTTTGATGAATGAAACAACCTCTTCTATGACAACAAATACCTTTATCAATTTCAAAGAAGAGGGACTTAGTTGCACAGCTTTGTTTTTATTTATTTTTTTAAAGTATAACATCCTATTAGGACTGATTTGAGGGGATTGCGTCCCTAAAAAGGTGGCCCAGGTGCACATGATAAAAAGAAGCAATCATCGTTATTTTATCAGATGTACCTAACTCTCCTTTAAGATCAGTATACCCTTATTCAAACGTGAAAAATGATTATTACTACCATATTCTTTGTGAGGATTCCATGATCCTGATTGCAGCGATTCAGAAGAATTGTCTGAAACTGAAAAATCTCCAGGCCCCACGACAAGATTCCTCTCCTCTTCATTAGATAGCATGACATCATCAGCTTCATCCCTATCTGATGAAATTGCATTAGTTCCACCAATGCGATGAGCATCCAAGGGAGGAATTTGAGAATTATCACCATGCTGAGCCAAATGTAGAAGAGTAGACGATTCCGTTCTAAATGTAAAAAACACCAGTAAAAGTAAAGGATGTGCCATCAGTAATCTCGATGGAAATAGTTTAACATCAATTTAGAAGGAAGTGCCTTTATAATCAGTTGTGGTTGATTATGTAGAGTTAATGCAAGCAAACACAACCAAACTGGCATGTAAGCTCTGAAGCACAAAAATTACCTCCTAAGCTGGGTCAATTCAGCTTCCTTGACCTCTAACAAAGCTTGAAGTTCAGATAACTTCAGATTCAATTGTTTGATATCATTTTTGAGATGTTTAACCGTGTTTTTCTCTGTGCTTATCTTCAGCAAAGAAGGAACACGTGGATAATGATTAAGGAAAAGTAACATCTTTATGGAATCAGCAATTAAACAAAGAGCTTAAGAGAAACATATATATTTCTCTATAATATACACGAATATGAGTAAATAAACAGCACAACGTCATTTAAAAGGATATGAGTACCATTAAATACCTCGCTCAGGAAATTTTGAAATGAAAGATGTAATGCATCATACCACTCCTTCGAAAAATAAACTCGGAATTCTGGATGAAGATTTGGATTCTTTATATATGGAATAGCTGCATTAAATAAGTAAATCTCCATGTCAGTGTTACATTAGTCGAAAAGAGAAACAAGAAACAACCTCAGACACAAAAAAGAAGCAAAGAGACCAACCAAACCACGGCGTCCAATCCTTCTGCCTTTGTAACAACTCGTTCCCATATACCTCGAAAAACTCGACCACTTTTTCTTGCCTTCCACATTTCAAAGCATTGACAATGTAGTAACGTAAGACCGATACCTCTAATTTTGACAATGTGTGGAGGAGCACTTCCTCGGAAGACAAAGACATACATTGCTTGAAGAAATACAATAATCCAACTAGCTTGTCTGCTTGAAACTTCGGTACATAGACCAAGAATATCAAGTCCAAGATCTTATCTATTTGGAAGGCTTTACCAATATCAGAAGACATCTCCTTCTCAAATGTTTGCAAAGTGGACGTAAAACCCCTGAACACTAGGAACTCTCTTACAAGCTCCTCCGCGTATTGCATGTTCTCCATCGGAGGAGCCTATAGTCTAGACTTGAACAAAATGGTTAATGAGAACATATGCCTGGGAAAGACCTGCAACAAAGGAATTAAGCAGATAACAAGAACATTACAGATTGCAATTTGCAAGCATCTAAGCATAACCAACCAACAAGCTTGTGAAACAATCCGAATGACATATTACATGCCAATCCAAACACTATAATCCATTGATAAAAAAAGGATTACGTTGAACCATTACAAGTAATTCAAATGGGACCTTACAAACAGATTGAGTACATTTTCGACAATAACACTTTTTCAAAGCAAACAAAGTTGAAGTATGCATGGGAACAGCATGTATATGTTCAACGCATGTTTTGGATTTTTCAAACAAAAAAATGATGAGTTAAGCATTTCTTTACCATTGGTAACTGTGGAAGGAAACGAATCAATTGCATTATGAGAGTCCTTAAGATTCTCTTATATAGGAGAGGAACCTATTGGATAAATTACAGCCAGAAGGAAAACGAAATATAAAATGAGAAAACAATAATAAAGATAACTAATATCTCAACATTCTCCCTCGAGCTGGAGCGTAGATATCAATCAGACTCAGCTTAGAACATCTCTGATAAGGTCCTCTCTCTAGGGCCTTGGTAAGTACATATGTTATCTAGTCTCCAAAGCGGACATGCATAGTGACGATAATACCCTTCTATATCATGTCACGAATGTAATGACAATCAACCTCTATATGCTTTGTCCTCTCGTGAAAAGTTGGGTTGTTGGCAATAAAAAGAGAAGCCTGATTATCACATTGGAGGTGCACGGGAAGAGGTACCTCTATAGTCAGGTCAGTAAGAACAGATCTGACCCACATCATCTTTGTACTAGCTTGAGCCATGGCCATATATTCCGACTCAGCACTTGATCTGGCAACCACAGTCTGCTCCTTACTCTTCCATGAAACAAGAGAATTCCTTATGAACAAAGCAAAGCCTGATGTAGACTTTCTATCCTTTGGACAACCAGCATAATCTGCATTTGTACATGCTATAACAGAGAGATGCCTCTGCTGAAAAGAAGTCCAGTACCAGGTGAAGTCTTCAGGTATCTCATAATCATATGGACTGCATCCATATGTGCATGTCTAGGTTGCTCCATAAACTGACTCACTTGCCCTACTGCAAATGATATGTCGGTCCTGGTAATAGTCACATATAGCAACTTGCCAACAAGCTCTCTGTACCTCCTCTAATCGACCTCCTCGGTATCATCATCATAGAGCTTGTGCTCGGGTCAAGAGGAGTAAGGGCAGGTCTGCAATCTGTCATGCATGTCTCTGAAAGAAGACCTATAACGTACTTCCTCTAGGTCATCACAAGACCCCGTTGGTTCCAGGCAAATTCTAGTCCAAGGAAGTAATGTAATTGTCCAAGATCCTTGATCACAAACTGTTGACCTAGGAAGTCTTTGGCACCCCGAATGACATGACCATCATCCCTCGTAACAATAATATCATTAATATAAACAAGAATAATTGTCGTACCTCTTCGAGTCCTCTGTACGAACAAGGAGTGATCGGCAGCAGATCTCACAAACCCCTGCTGCTCTATCAAGTCCAAGAGCTTCTGGAACCATGCTCTTGGACTCTGTTTAAGACCATAGATAGCCTTATGTAGCCTGCAAACCTTCTGACACTCCCCCTCAACAACAAACCCAAGTGGTTGCTGCATGTAGACTTCCTCATGTAGATCACCATAGAGGAAGGCGTTCTTCACATCAAGCTGATAAAGGGGTCAATCTCGTGTCACAGCAACAGAAAATGGAATACGCAGAGTAGAATGCCTTGCAACTGGAGAGAAAGTATCATCATAGTCTACCCCATATGTCTGGGTGAACCCTCGTGCCACAAGTCTCGCCTTATAATGATCCACGCTACCATCTGCGTGGTGTTTCACAGTGAACAACCATTTGCATCCACCAACAGATGCATCAATAGGAGCAGAAACAAGGCTCCATGTACCATGTGACTGTAGTGCATCTATCTCCTCTTCCATGACTAATCTCCACTGACTATCCTTGAGAGCATCATGATATGTCAGTGGTATATGCACGGTTGATAGTGCCATAGTAAACCTCCTGAATCCTCTGACAACGTACTCAAAGAAACCTGAGCTGCAAGAGAGCAAGTAGCATACGTCTGTTTCAGCTTTTGCAGAGCAATCAGCACGTCAAGATCATCTGCCAAATCCGAAGCCTGTAGGTTTCCCTCTGGAGAGGGCACATGCTCATCCAGTCTAGAATCCTTCTGCACAGACAACTCAGTAGTGTCATCAGTAGAAACAATATGCTCATTACATACACGAGGTGTGTTGGATGATGGGCAATGCATGTGAGTAGGGGGGACAGAGCGAGACCTGTGAGTAAAAACATGTGGCAACAACTAAACCAAAGGAGGAGGTACAGGTGGAGGTGATGGAAGAGCAAGAGTAGATGAAGGTGAAGGACCGACTGTAGGAGGTGGCGACATGTATCTCTCATTATCAGGGTCAGATGGAGCAAGTCTGTCACCTGTAGGAGAAAAATACATGACAGACTCAAAGAAAGACACATTAGCATTAACAAAGTATTTCCCCCTTAGAAGATCAAAGCAATGATACCCTTTTTGGGTGCGAGAGTAGCCGACAAACACGTACTTGACAGCTCTAGGAGACAGCTTATCACGTCCTGGAGAAACATCGTGAACAAAGGCAACAAACCCGAACACACGAGGTGTAAGGGAGAAAAGATCATTCTCGGAAAACGCAATCGAGAAATGAATCTTTTCTCCTAACACGGATGAGGGCATATGGTTCATCAAGTAGTAAGCAGTAAGGACATCATCACCCCAGTAAGCATGAGGAGCATGACTATGTATCAACAAGGTTCTGGCCACATCAAGTAAATGACAGTGTTTGCGCTCTGCGAAACCGTTCTGCTGTGAAGTATAGGCAAATGAAGTCTGGTGAACAATGCCATGACATCTAAGGAACTCAAAAAGCAGTAAGGTGCAGAATTCCAAGGCATTATCAAAACGGAGATATTTGACATTGGCAGAAAAAATATTCTTTATCTCATTAATAAAATATTTGATAACAGATTCAGCCTGAGATCTTTAATAAAAATACCAAAAACCGATGTCCATGGTGATCAGGAACACAACTAGGACCCCAAATGTCTAAATGTAGGAGCTCAAATAAATGAGAACAGCTACGATTCTGACGGGATGGAAAAGAAGAACGGTGATGCTTCCCAAACTAACATGCCTCACACTGAAAAGAAGATCTCGTAGAAATCTGAGGAATGACATGACAATTTCTGCAGAGGAAGATGACCAAACCTAAGGTACCACAGATATCGAAAGACTGGTCCGATAGGTATAGTAGAAACACTAGCATGAGAAGGTTGGATCGGTCTGTAGAGTCACCGCTGCTCACGGCCACATCCAATCACCTTGCTCGTGAGTATGTCCTGAAACATAAGAGATGAAGGGTCAAAGATGGCACGACAATGCAGATCCTTAGTGATATGACTAATAGAAAGTAAATTCATCTGAAAGACATGAGCATATAAAACATTCTTAAGACGTATGGATGATGTCAAATCCACCTCCCTCATTTCCTGTAATGGGTAAGTGGTCACCATTAGCAATGACAACCCATTTGCCAGGTGGTATAGTCCTGTAGGATCTTAGCTGCAGTCTGTCTCCACATAAGTGGTGAGAAGTACCAGAATCTACAATCCGCGGTGTTATGTCTGCATACGTACTGCCAGTAAAAGAATATGTGATACCTGAGGAGCTCGAAGAGGCTCTGGTTGCTGCAGCGATATCTGTAGTGGTGGTGTCAGCAGTAGGAGTCAAGATCTCCTTAATACAAGAGACGATATCATCCAGACGAGAATCGGCCTGCGGAGCTGAAGTCTCTGAAGACACAATCTGCTCTGCTACTCGACCAGACACAGGATATCCATACTTCTAATAGCGTGTATCCTCTACCGTCCAGGCTTGCGACAATAGGTGCGTCCATTGTTTCAGATTTCGCGAAATTTCGGCGAAATTTCGGTTTCGACAAGGGACCGAAATCTCGAGCGAAATGGCGATATGAGGCCAGTTTTCGATCATTTCTTCACAAATGATTGTCGATATGGGCAAAATGTCATCGAAATTTCGACGAAATATCGTATCGACAGGGTATCGATACGATATACGAAATCGATATTTAAACCCTTGGGTGCAACGACCATAATGGCATCCACTGTCTCTTCTGCGAGGGGGGGCACCCTCTGGACTGGAACCCCCCCCCCCGGGCCACGAGAAGCGACCATTGCTGAAGAGGGTGAAGACGTGGCTGTCAAAGGGATGATGATCCGACTGAGACGGCTATAGGCCTCCTTCATGGGAGGTATGATAACTCTCGTAAGAAGGGGAGTACACGCAGCATCATATTTTGTATCAAGTCCAGCCATGAAGACTCCAACCATCGTGGAGTCCTTATACATCAACTGTTGCTCAGTAGATGTCGTAATGGGCATGTCGCTATGAAGCTTCTCAAACATGCCACGAAACGAAGAGTATTAAACATGCAGAAGGCGGCCATTCTGCTTTGTATTGTAGATATCAAACTGTATTTGAAGGATCTTGGCCTCATTCTTCACTTGAGCATACGCAGATGCCGATGTGTTCCACATTACCTTAGCAGTGGGCTGAGTCAGAATATCATTGGCTATTTCTGTAGTGAGAGTCCCACAAAGCCAAACACGCACATACGCATCGCCTTGCTTCCAAGAAATATTTGCCCCAGTCTTATCCATTGACTCTGGATCTATCAGGATGTGCTCCTTGTTGTTGCACTGCATGAAGGTGAGAAACGGCATGGACCACAACTCATAGTTGTCCCATCCATCTTAGCAATGGGTGTCCGGCCCTTGAAGGCTCCAGACGAGAAGATGTCATACTTGTTCTCTGACATGATGATAAATTGGTCAAATAACAGAACTCAACTGGGGAGTTAGACTGATATAATCGATTCTACACGATCATACTAAGGACTGGTTATACGTATAGGCTAATACAATCATCCTTATCAATACTTTTTCCTTGCTAGGGCCGGAAAGCGTGAATTATATGTCTGAACTCATGCTTTCCAGTCAGAATCGGAGGCCCTTGGAGCAGGGGAGGAGTCTTGACATGCGCAGGAGGCCTCTAGTGCATGGCACGGGGTTAGAGAAGGCGCAGGTGCCTGCTGGAGGCGGCGCAGGGGGCCTCTAGGAGTGGCATAGGATGTCGCAGAGGTTGTTGGAGCGACGCTAAGGGTTGCTGGAGTGGTAAGGCCGATGGTACAACACCGTGGGGCCGCTGGAGGACCACTGAGACTGCTAGAACAATGCAATGGGGTCCGCCAAGGCCGCTGGGGCGAAGGGGCAGCGGAGGGGCCAGCCAAGGCCGTTGGGGCAAAGCGGCAGCACAGGATGAGTCCGCCAAGGCCGCTAGGGCGGTGGCGACATGCTGCGGGGAGAGAGAGAGAGAGAGAGAGAAGAGGCGATGCACAAGGGGTTTTGGGTAGGGTTAGGGTTTCTTTTGGATCAGGGCTCCGGTTTAGGACCATCGCTCCGATACCATGTGGAAGGAAATGAATCAATCATATTATGAGAGGCCCTAAGGTTCTCTTATATAGGAGAGGAACCTATTGGGTAAATTACAGGAAGAAGAAAAAAGAGAAAACAATAATAAAGATGACTAATATCTCAACAGTAACATGTATGTGAAACAATGAGATGATCAAATTGGGTGAACTAAGCAATGATAAAATGAGCGAATTAGAGAGATGGTGGGGTGTCGAATCGATTGGAGGGAATTGCCTGCAAATGGAGATGAAATCATATCAGATATGGTTCGAGTATGGCTATTTTGCATATCCATATTCACTCCATCTAATAATGACTACAAATATGGATACGTATACTGGCCGCATATGGAGTTTCTTGAATAATCGAATATGAATTCAAACTCATCCATGACCGGTCCCAAGCCCGGGTAAATTGAGGAAGGTTACTTTAGGTAGCAAACAACCAGCATAAAACATTCGGGGACAAATTCCTAAATAATATTTTTACAAGAGAACGAGAGTCTACTTCATGAAGTAGGTAACCTTACCTATTCCATGCCTATTTTTCGCTACTTTTTCTTTTTAAAAAATACCGTCATGTATTTTCATCATATATTCATCTGATATGTCATTCCAATTTCGTTAGAAACAGAGACTCCTACGCCCTCCACGTAGAGCATATATTTCAGTGGTTTTAGAACTGTTGTAATCGACATGTTTTAGATGGAGGGCATAGGAGTCTATGTTTCTGACGAATTGGAATGACATATTAGAGGGATATAGTTATGAAAATATAATTATGAAAATACATGGTGTTATTTTCCAAAACATAAAAAAAGTGACAAAATGGGTATGGAGTAGGTAAGGTTACATACTTCATGAAGTATACCCCTTTTCCTCTTTTTACAGAAAATTATTTAGGAATTTGCCTCAAGAAAGTCGGATCTTTTCGATATGGATTTAAGCAAACATTTAGATTTCGTTAGGGCATTCCCTACTAGCGATGCATTGCATCATCCAAATGCAATGAGAAATTGGCAAGGATCGATGCATCGTTGTCTGTATGTAGTTCAAAATTTGCAAAAGGCTCTCGTATGAGGAACGCATGTGGAAAATAAGCTAGCTCCACTAGATCGGTGCCCAGATGCAGTCCAAAATTTGCAAAGGTTTTCCCATGATGGCGCATGTAAGTACGGAAGTTAGTCCAAAAGAGGATGCAAAAGAAGTTGAGGGCATGTAGTTGGAATATCGGCACTTTGACTCGCAAATAGATGGAGATAGTTAGTTGATATGATGGAAAGAAGGAACATTTAGATACTATATCTCCAAGAGAAAATTTGGGTTGGAGAGAAAGCAAGGGAGATGGAGAAGACATGCTTTAAATTATGGTATTCATGTAAAGAGATGGTAGAAATGGAGTTGGAGTAGGTGTTCATAAGGATTTGAATGATAATATGGTTGGGATGCAAAGATTTGATGATCGTATTGTTTTCCTAAAATTGGTGCATGAAGAAGTTATAAATATAATCTTAGTTTATGTGCAACAAGTTGATTTAGAGGAAGGGATTAAACAAGTTTTTAAGAGCATTTGGATAAGATTATACAATGAATCCTGCAAAGAGATGATTTGCCTAGGTGGAGATCTTAAGGGACATGTGGGAAAGGATGCTTCAGGATATGCTAGTGTTCATGAAGGTCATGGCTTCGGGGATAGAAATGAGGAGGGAAAAGTCATCTTGGATTTTGTAATGGCTTATGACTTTTTCATAGCAAACACTCTCTTCAAGAAGAGGGAGAAGTATTTAATTGCTTATAAAATGGCTCCGACCAAAAAATAGGCAGATTACTTTACGATGAGAAAAGAGATCGATTGTGTTGCAGAGACTGCAAAGTAATCCTGGGAGAGAGCTTGAATCTCAACATTGTATGCTAGCCATAGATATGCAAATTAATGATTGTCTAAATGACAAAATCTTCAGTTGAAGCAATCAAACTTCAAGGAGAAGGTTTTAAAAAACTTATCTTGGGATTGTAACGGAAGTGCAAATGAGATGTGGGAGGCGGTAACATTTTGTATCCGAAAGAGATTCTATGCATGTATAAAGGAGGAGTTTCGGACCAAAAGGAGGCTTGGTGGTGAAGTGAAGGGCGCAAAAGGAGCTTAAAATTAAAAGAGATTGCTTTAAAGAATATATAAGGATAGAACATAGGAAATCATAAAATAGAAAATAGTGAAGAAGGAAGCAAAGAAGGTTGTAAGTAAAGTCAAGTCAAAAGCTTATAAAGTTTTGTACAAAAAGTTTGAATCGAAGGAGGGACAAAATGATATATTCAGATTGGCCAAAGCAAGAGAAAGAAAGTCCAAAGAACTTTCTCAAGTGATATGCATGAAGGATGAGAAAGGACATGTGCTTGTGACTCAAAAGGATATAGAGACTAGATGGAAGCAGTATTT
Organism: Ottelia alismoides; assembly: GCA_037367405.1. Classification (NCBI taxonomy): domain Eukaryota; kingdom Viridiplantae; phylum Streptophyta; class Magnoliopsida; order Alismatales; family Hydrocharitaceae; genus Ottelia; species Ottelia alismoides. The sequence continues at coordinate 216,307 of JAZKJV010002051.1, read as the reverse complement.
CCATAAGCTTTTCACTAAGGAAGCCGAGAAGGGAATAAAGAGATTAGTTTGGGAGATCTTACTGGTAGTGAATGTTATATGAATCGTGCAAGCTATAGACAAATACAACGGAAGGAAGTAGAGAAAGCTTTAAAGATCAGGAAACCTGTGAAAGGAGTAGGACCTGATGACATTCCTGTAGAAGTTTACAAAGTTCTAGGTGAACGGGGATTGACTTGGCTCGCAAATTTATTCAACGTGATTTGGCGAAGCAAGAAAATGCATGAAGAAAGGAGGAGAAGCATTGCGGCACCTCTTATAAGAATAAAGGAGACATTCAAAATTATTTGAATTATAGAGATATTAAACTGGTGAATCATACTATGAAAAGTTGGGAATGTGTGATCAAAAGAAGGTTGGGGTAAGTTTTCAAAGTAACTGAAAATCAGTCTCGATTCATGTCATTTCACTCAAGTATTGACGCAGTCCACTTATAGAGGAAAACATTGGAGTTTCATAGAGCTATAAAGAAGAACCTCCATGTGATTTTTATTGATTTGGAGAAGGCTTATGATTCAATATCGAGGGAGATATTGTGGAGAGTTTTGGAGAAGAGACAACTACATGCTCTATACATTAACCTTATAAAGGATCATCTTGTGTAAGGATCCAATATGGGAAGACTGACTATCTTAACATCATCATTGGTCCGTATCAAGGTTCAGTTTTGAGTCCATTCCTTTTTACTTTGATTATTAACAAGTCAACTAGTCACATTCAGATGAGATACTTTGGTGTATGTTGTCCGTCGATGATATTATGTTGATTGATGAGATAAGAGATGGAGTAAATGAGAAGTTGCCAAGCTGGAGGTTTAGAAACATGCCTTAGAGACTAAAGAATTCCGTATAAGTAGGTCTACGACCGAATATACCAATGTTCAGAAATGCGGTTCATGCGGCCGCATATGCGGCCGCATATGCGTAGGCGCCATGGGTTCCGAAGCGCATATTATATATGCGGCATTATGCGGTCCGAACGCTTAAGCGGTCCGCATAAACCGCATATGCGGCCGTGTATGCGGGCTAGGCGGGTTCAAGGTCCGATTAAGGATCCATATATACTTAGCCCTAGTTTCGATCCCAGACCCCGCCTCCCATTGAAACACTCCAGTCCCAACTCCCATCGAAACCCTCCTGCCCCGGTTCCTCTTCATCGCCATGTTATGTGCAGTGGAGTCAAGCAACGAGTCTTCTCTCATGCTCTCCATGCCGCCTCCTTGTGTTGCCTCTGCAGTGCTCTGTAGCATCTTCCGTCTACTCCCCGGTACATGTTTTGACCCTAATTATAAATGTAGATATTGGACATACTGATACATGTTTTGTGTACTAGTATTTATTTCTTATGCCATAATACCTTGTAGGTGTATTGTTATTTGATTGTGTTGCCAGTACACTATTGTATGTACAGATCCTATGAAAGAAAGATGGATATTGAGCCTAATTTTTGTGGTATCGTCATTGAGAATTTAGAATAATGGTAATCTCCACTTTGCTTCCAGAAGAGCTTAGAAGTTACAAATAAATGCAAAGTCTGTTAATGTGTCCTTGCAATACAAGGGATGTCCAATACTTCATAAATATTTGTTCTTGGTTGTATTGTATTGAATCCCTACCGGATCTTGTGTAATAGAGAAATGTTGCGTACTTTAGCAACAAAAATAGCCAGTTCCGTACAATTTTTTAGCTACCAAAACAGCTAGTTAAATACAAACCGAAATAGCATCAAGTTAGATTTCTTCTTTGTCATATTTTTTACAACATAAATCTATAATATTTCAATTTATCATTATATTTTATTTTTTTAGTTTAAATAATACAAAACCGCATAATCCGCATATACTTCCGCATATACTTCCGCCTATCCGCTTACTCGCTTCTGACCGCTTGACCGAACGAATACCGCATACCGACTTTCTGAACCTTGGAATATACAGAGTGCATATACGATGGAAACAATGATGAATGGTATAGGTGAAGATTGGAGACAATAACATTTGGAAGAAAGATCTTTTAGATACTTGAAAGCGATTTTGCAACTTGCAAGAAGATGAGGAAATTTATGGACTCATAAAATAAATGCATGTTTATTAAAGTGGAGCGGAGACTCTACTGTTCTTTGTGATAAGAAAATCTTTTTGAAAGTCAAATGAAAGTATTACAAAGCCGTCATGAGACCTGATGTGCTCTATGGATCATAATAGTGGCATGCGGACCCAAGAAATGTGTAGATAATGACAGTAGCAAAACTAAAAATGCTAAGGTGGATGTGTGGTCATACACAAAAAGATGGATTTGAAATAATGCAATCAGAAGGAAAGTTGGTGTAACTCCGATAGAGAAGAATGGTGCATATAACCACATCATGTCATTTGGCCATTTGCAACGGAGATCGGTTGATGCACAAGTTAGAAGATGCAAGATTTGAAATGTTGAGTCGGTTAAGAGAGGGAGAGGAAGACCCAAGAAGTGTTTGAACGATACTATTTGAAGGGAACTTAGAGGATGACCCAAAATAGATCTGGAATGATGCAAAAAATTAATGTAACCAACCTTACTTAATTGTGGGAAAAGGTTTTGTTGTTATTATTGTAATCGAATATGAATTTGTATAGAATATTTATCAAATACAAATATGGATTAAATCATATCGAATAATGAGCGATTATGAATATGTATCAAATAATGATCCGATATTGATAGAATCGAATAAAGATTTACGAATATAAATTGAATTTTTTTAACCTATAAATCGAAATGTACAAAATTATTTAAATGAACTATTGGACAATATTACATCTACCCACCAAACTACCAATGAATGCAAGATGTATCCGTGTTTTAAAAAATAGTGAATTCTTTTTTGTTCCTTCCACACATTTCCGCATTATTTGATCCATTAGTTTTTCATTAGGAATATTATAGGTAAAACAAATAGGTGTAAAATTTAATACATGCACCTTATCAAAACAATCCAGCGAGCATTCACTTGCACGCTAGACCACTCTGCACATTCCTAATTGCGCATTTGCAGTGGAAGAGAATGTATTGAGAGTAAAATGACCGGGTTAATTTTTTGAAAGTAATAAGGGCATACATTGAGAAAATGGAAACTCAAACTTATATTTATCAAATATCACAATATGCGCCAAGATTTAAAGAGAGTCTCCATTCCTGCCAATCAAAGCGCCCAAACAAAGACCGTAAATATATATTTCCTACTTATGTAACTTTTTGTTATTTTCCTTTCCCGTTGGACTCTTTATGTAATTTACCCATAGGCTACTCTCCTATATAAGAGAGCCTAGGGCTTATGGAATAAACAAGTTCTCTTATTTTCCCAACAAAGACGAGAGCTATGTTACTCTTTTAACAACCAGACCAGGTGGGTGGCACCAATTGATGCCCAAAACTATATGGAGCCATTAAATACCATGCCAGGAATAGCCACCGATTCCCATACAGCTTTGGAGTCTCCACAAGTGAGAAAAATGTTATCACATCATCCATGTTTGCAGAACTTCCAGAACAAGAGGTGTCACTCACTGGAATTATTTTGGATCTTAATTCTTCTCTGATAATCCATCCCGTCAGATTAACCAAAGAAAATCACGTATTCACAAGGGGCCTTCCAGTTCCAAATCATTTTGCAGTCCAGTGAACATATTGCAGGGTCAAAGACTGTCAAAGCCAAGATCTCCCTGTAAGTTTTATTTACTGAGAAATTTCAATCCAACCATCTCCAGCTCGTGTTCAAGGCCCTCACCTGTGGCAAGAAGCTCCGAAATTCTCAAGAAGGTAGTCGTCCTTTCGTGCGACAAAAAACACATAAAGAAAGCGTGGTTATAGAACCCATTAAACCACGCCCTAGCTACATAGGTCCTGATCGACAGCCAAATCAAAGCTACGAGGAAAAAATCGCAGAGAACATCATTCTTTATCCAGTTATCCTATCAGAATGAGCCTTCATCATTTCCGAAAATCGGACCCGTGGAAAAAGAGAGTTCACACAGATCATACAAATCCCTCTCCAAAAAGTAGATAAAGAGCCTATGTCATATATCAGATGAGACAGAGAGGAGGTCACCCCATACATGACCGGATGACCTTCACCATACAGCGGAGTGGACTGAGCCTTCATCCTCAGATTCTAACAACTTATTTAGCCGGAAGGGCAATGTCCATGTCCTTTAGGCACAGGACACCCAAACATCTATGATCAACTTGCTTTGTTACCACATTTCACTCCACGCAAGGTACGTCCAAAAATTCTCAAAAGGTTTAAAAAAGCGTGAGGCGGTTCGAGGTGTTTCCCTGAAATGTGAGGCGAGGCGTAAACCTCAAGGCGGTCGAGGTGCAAGCCTTAATTTTTTATAAGAAAAATTAAAATTAAGCAAAATACATTAAAATATATATAATAATATTAAGTTTTGCCAAAACATATTCAAAATCAATTTCACACTAGTAAAAGGTACAACAGTGGTAGTACGGTTGTCTACCACACAAAAGACCAAGGTTCAAATCCCACTCTTGCAGGGGTTGCGTTAGGTAGTCGACGGCCAGCGTAAAAAATAGTCGAATCTTTCAACATGGATTTGAGAAAGAATTCATGCAGTTGACCCTACTTGTAGTGGGAGAAGGCTTAGTACATTTAAAAGGTACAACACATAAGTGATGAAAGCATAGAAGTTCATAAAACTAATATTAGGCATGTGATTGTTTTCGCTATTCACAACAAAGCATAATAATTATTCTACGCCATGTGTTTCTTTTCAGCCTTGCATCTTCGTATATGTGATAACTATTCTAAGAACAAACAAATAACAACATCAAGTTGAAAACTTACAACTAGTATAATAATTTTATTACAATTCAAACACAATCGTATGTTGTGTACAATAAAACTAGTATGTGTAGATGCAATATGATAAATTGAACATGATTTACAAGATCATCGAGCTTCACTTGTTTCAAGCAATCTCTTCTCTTTATATGGACATATTTATAGAAATATGCAAGGTTTAACATAGAAACAACAATACTAGCAAAAAAATGTATAATGTTTATGGCAAAATAAGGTCATGTGCAAAGCACATAACCTAAAAATTAAAAAAAAAAGTCATGCGCTTGAGGCTTACGCCTCTGCCTCGCCTCAACCGCCTCACTGCCTCATACGCCTCACACTACCCTGAGGCTTAAGCCTCAGAAGTTCTGGGTGAGGCTTAAGCCTCGAGGCGCCTTTTGTCAAAAAATGCCTTGAGGCTTATGCCTCACCGCCTCGAGGCGCGCTTTTAAATAAACCAACCCAAAAGAATTATCTCGTAATAGACTCAAGACAAGCACGAATACCCGCATGCAACAATGATGAGAGTAAAATATAGGAATGACAAACAATATTGCCTTGAGCAACTCAAGACGACCACAACTAGAAACGCAGCCGGCCTTCCTGCTAGCCAACTTCTTTTCCAGCTTATCCACTGAAGGAAACCATTCAACATCCCAGAACCTACCACAAGTCAAAAGAATACCCAAATAAGTAATGAGTAGGGATGTCGAGGACCCGAGGTGCACCTTATGCAGCCCCCACAGCTAGCCATATCCTCCATTGAAAGCCCAAAAGGCACAAACGTCGACCTAACATGATTAATCTTGAGCCACGTTGATGCAATCTACGTGCAAATCGATGCAACAATGTGTTTGGATGCAGCCTACGTACAAGGGGTGATGAGACTGATGTCAACTAGGCGTAATCCGTATTAAGCGTTATAACTAGGATCAGCACAAAGTTTAACACAGCAGTACTGGACGAATGACTAATGAATGCAGGAAATTACCATAACTGGAAAGCAAGATCAAATGAAAATTCGACTTCTGTTGAATCCAGGGAAAATAAAAGACCGACAGTCAATATTAAATGGCATGGAACAGTGAAAAAAAATGGGAACGAAATTACTGATTAACCACGGTAGGATTCCAACCGAAATAGTTGACGGATTATTATTTGTCGTGAATACTTGCAGCTAATGGAATGTAAATTCCTTTCCAACAAAAAATGTGTAGAACAGATCACAACGGAGGGATTTAAACGAAGAAGGGGTGGATCACACGTACCACTTCAAGCAGGGGGGGGATTGCAACACTTCGGACCTATTTGTGAGTTACTGATGGTGAAGCGAGGGCAAGTGCAGGCAGTTGACGTGATGGCGGGTCGATTCAGGCAAACGCCAGAAGGTGCGGCCGGTGGTTCAGCGGCGGAGCGGGTTGCGCGAGAGGAAAAAAACGGAGCGGCGGCGTGGGAGAAGGGGGATGGGGAGGGCTGGTGGTGCGGGTAGTGGAGGGGGCGGGGGGGTGGCGTCGGAGTGAGGGCGAGAGGGGGGTGGCGGTGTCGAATGTGGGAGAAGGATGGCGGTACAAGGGCCGAGAGGCGGCAACGGGGTGGTCGGCGCGGGTGGGGGAAATGGAGGGCCGGGTAATCGGAACGAGAGGAAGAGAAAGGGAAGCGGCGGGTATGGATCCTCAGATAAATTTAATTTTACCGGGAGGAAAAGGCAAGCCACGATAAAATTTAGGGTAAATTACAAAAAAAAAGATAACTTTACATCGATTCCCAACATGGGGACTAATTTTTATATTGTAACAAATGATGGACTCAACTTTATATTAACGGCAAAGGTCCTAACGATGATAGTGGGGGGCTAATTTGTGTTGCGGGATGACGAGAATACCCTCGCCTTTCTGGGTCCTTCTTTCACCTTCCCTCTTCGTACATACCTCACTCGCATGGAATGAACGGAAGCCATTCCCCTTCCTCTCACACCTGTGAATCCATGGCGGGCAGTGCAGGCTCATCGCGAACCTCTTATCAAGACGACCGCCTATCTTCGACTCCCGACGACGTTGCTGCTCGGATCAGGTCAACATCTCAGCTGCACAGTTCAGCAACCAGAATTTTTTTATTCCTTCATGTTCCCAATAGCTCATTAGTCTGCAGTCCATAAGATCGATGTGCGAACAATAAATATCCAAATCATAGGAAAGAATTGGTTGCTTCGTGAGATGAGATTGGAGCATAGGGGTTGTCCCAGAAATCGGTTACTGGCTTTGTTTTTGGTTGTTATGAACTCATGTGATGTTCACGGTAAAGTTAATTTTGAGTCTTGGGATTTACTATTTATAGGAGTATATTGCATTTTGAGTGGTTAATTTTTTTATTGTTACGAACCCAAGGTCGCTCGGCGTCAACTCCTTCCTGAAGAGCTGCCGAAGCACCGATGTGGGTCTGTCGTAGTCTCGTAGACCTCCGTGCTGCCCCGATGACGCTTAGGTGTCGGGACGACGCTGTCATTGGAGTTCGAAACCTCACGAGCTGCAGTGACGGAGACGCTGATGCCGGACTCCTCGTCATCGGGGAAGCTCCTGCATTTTTTTTGGAGATATAATCATACGTAAACTGCAAGTTGCATTATATGCATCATATATATACTCCTGATTATAGATCTTAGGAAAGATTACGTATCGATTAGTGAAAATTCACTAAGATTAAGGAGATGAACAATCCAAAATTATATTTGACTATCTGTTACAGTCCATCCTAATTTGTTTGTTCTGATTGTTTAAGAGAAAGAAATCCACATGAACTTATGATCTGAGATGGAAAAGTTCTTTTAACAATATACAACATTAATAATAGGTTGTCCGGTCTTTCAAACTGGAGTTCTTACATGTTAGGTTAAACTTAACTTGTTCAACCCCATTAACATAACATACCAACAAAAAAAAGTTAAATCTATAAAACGAGAGTTGCGACAATCATTTCTTCATATTCTGTAAAAAACAAATACCATGATAAAGTAATGCATGACCGTACTCACGACATGGCATGTGATCGGTATAAATCAAGCATATATTCGACGTAAAATTGCACTGCTTCAACATCGCCACAGTTATCGCTCCTCCTTGATCGTGATACTTGCAGAGGGAGAGAGAGATGGAAATGGCCAAAGGGTTGGATTTCAATTACTAATGGTTTTTCCAGTGCAGGCGATTAGATGGAGGAGAAATAGACGGGGATTTTCAATTCCTAATGGTTTCTCCAGTGTAGGTGATTAGATGGAGGAGAAATAGACGGGGATTTAAAGGAGGGTCAAAATGGAGGAATCAGGAAGGGACGAGGAAGGAAAGCGGTACAACGGGGCTCTGTCCAAATGCAAAACTTTAGCGTGGGATTGATGAGGAATCCATTCCCGTGACCGTGAGAGTGAAATCAAAGATCTAATTGCCATGGTGGATGGAGTACAGAAAGGGGAGCTGGAAGTGTTTTAGGAGGGAAAGGAGCCAGTAATATGGTTAGTGTTTGAATTGAAGGTGTGATTTACTAATTATAGGCATTTGGAGTCAAAGATGGCAGACATCGTGCTCGGAGGTTCACGGTGAGACTGTGCTAACCACCATGGATTCGCAGGTACGGGAGGACGGGGAAAGGGATGCCGTTATATCCGTGCCAGTTAGGTACCAATAGGGAAGGTGAATGAAGGACCCAGAAAGGCGAGGGTATTCTCGTCATCTCACAGCACAAATTAGGCCCCCCCACTTACACCGTTAGGACCTTTGCCGTTAATTTAAAGTTGAGTCCCCTATTTGTTACAATATAAAAATCAGTCCCTAATTTGGGAATAGATGTAAAGTTGAGTACTTTTTTATAATTTAACCAAAAATTTACTTTTACCTAATGTGGGTAAAAGGTTCTAGATGGAATAATCTCTGTTCCACGTGGCCGTTTTAGATGGAAGTTACATCATCTTCAATGGTAAATGTCGATTAATATTGTATCATTAATCCTCAACAACTAATTCCGTGCCAAATAAATCTAGAGCATTAATCCTTAGACATTATTTCATTGCAATACAAAATTATGTATGTTTTGCAAAATTAATTTCATACAAAATGTAACAACTAATAACTATATATGCACATGTATAAAGCCTCCACACAAATTATTTTATTTTGGAATAAGGCAGATTTGGATATGCTCAGTTGAATTTCATCCCTATAGACGCATGGATACTATCGTAAGGTGCATGTTGCAAATTCCTACTAAACATTAAATGTAAGAAAATATATTTTCCTTGAGTTATAGAGCATTATATTAGTTTTCACACTAATGAATATGTTACTTAATTAATTCTAACTCCATTTCTTCTACTTATACTATTTAAAATATAGTAGAATCACCAGATAACTGGCATGAAAGATTAGATCAAGTTAATTCCAATCTTATAAAAAGAATTATGCATTTACACATACGTGCTCATATACACGTACCCACACATATACATACATGTAAATATATATATATATATATATATATATATATATATATATGAATATAATATGTATATACAATATATGTGTGTTTATATATAAGTATATAAATATCGAATTGAATCGAATTATTATTGAACGAAGTTAAGTTAATTCAAATTCGATTAATTTAAGAATTGAATCCGCAAGTCAAATTCATATTCAATTTGTTTTACTTTGAATCGGTTTTAAATACTTATCGAATGAATCCTAATTAAATTCGAATGATTTATTATTGAACAAATCTCTCCTCCAACTTAAGTAAACCTACAATTCCTTGCCAATGACCTTCCACACAATTACGTGATTATGCGAAACCTCGATAAATTCGAACTCCGCTAAACTCCAATTAAAAATTCCATCCACAATGATCTATCAAAAACCACAACCTTGATCTCCTAATACACACTGATTACAACTAAACCTCAAAAAATTACACAATGATCCCAACAATCTAACTCTTAAAACCCCTTAAAACCCACTCCTGAGACCGGGGTTCCCGCGCACAGTCACCACGGCCGGAAGAGGGAGGTTCCCGCGTGCGAAAGCCGTGCCGCTCTATCTACACGCTCTCCTGGCTATGGTTGGATTCCTTCGTGTCCGACCCCGGAGACTTGTGGCGTGATCCCCTCTTGCTGGACTTCCTCCTCCGCTGCGAGATCGCAATGGAGATGTCGTTGGGGAAGAGGTCACGGAGCACGAACGCGTGGAACACGGTCGTGCACAAGAGTGCGGTCACCGTTAGGGTGGAGATGACGGAGAGGGCGACAGACATGCATTGAGTGATCACGCTGGTGAGCGCGGTCGCATATCGGATGGTGGCGATGGCGGCACCGGTCATTGGGAAGGTGTAAGCCCACCAAGCAAGGGAGAATCTGCATCAGGAGTTGAAGTTGTTAGTAATGCGAATTATGTAATTATATGCAGTTTACTGAACTTACAGCTACAAAAATTGTACCTTGAATTATAATTAGAGGTTGAAAAGCTTGCACCAAGGTGTATGTAACTTTACAGTCATGCCTTTATAAAACATCGTAATTACATTTGTTTTCCTATCTTTTTCATATTTACACTATGACCCCTCGTGCTTGGGGCCGGACTCCTAATAAGCATCTAAATGTATACCTTCACTTTTGTTGGGATTTCACGGCAAGGGTAGACAGTAAATTTTAAAGGTTTGTAGGGATTATACTATAATATGAAAAAAAGTATGGGCAAAAGGGTAAATGGCTTATAGAGATACAATGATAAATTTACCCGTACTTCACTTTCAAAGAAAAAAAAGCAATTTCAGACCGCTGTTTGAGTAAAAACACGTTTTTTTAATATATATATAACATGTTGTTGAGGGAACATATATAACATGCTGTTGAGGGAACTTGGAATTTCTTGATTATTTTAGTGCAATAAAACTCGGGGGAAATTTCAACATGAACCCTAAAATCTTGTCCATTTACATCATAATTCCTATGATCTTTGTAGAGGAAAGGGAATTTGCTTCATGAAATAGGTAACCTTACCTACTTCACATTTATTTTTGGTAAACTTTTTTATTTTTTTTTGAAAAATACCATCGTGGTTTTTCATAACTATATTCCTATAATATGTCATCCAAATTTCGTCAGAAGCAGAGATTCTTATGCCCTCCATCCAAAACATGTATATTTGACGGTCTTAGATTTGCTGTAATCGACCTGTTCTGGATGGAGGCATAAGAGTCTTTATTTCTGACGAAATTTGAATGACATATTAGATGGATATAGTTATGAAAACCCACTGTGCTATTTTTCAAAAAAAAATATCAAAAATGGATGTGAAGTACGTAAAGTTACCTACTTCATGAAGTAGGCTCCTTTTTCCATCTCTGTATTCACACAACAACTTTTGTAATCTGACTGTATTTATCACCTATGCCCCTAGTAAGGATTGTGGTGTAAGAGCTAGCAAGATTACGGAGGTCATCGTGTAATTTACAAAGAGTTATGGTCACGAGGTGTAATTACAAGGATTACAAGCGTTATGGTGTAATTGGATAAGATTTTAGGAGTCACAGTGTAAAAATCCCCAAAAAATTTTGTAGGTTGGCTGCAGATCCCATTTTCCATAATTTGATCATCCTGCCACCTTTGCAAAAACATGGTTTTTAATTAACTCAATTTTGAGGAGACTTTCGAGTATATGTTCATACTAATTGTTGACTCAAGTGTGTTGAATCAAGTCAGCCAAAATAACCACACCACTTTTCCAAATAATCACTACTCAAGCAGTCCTAATGGGAAGAGATCTTCTGCTGCACGGTTGGGGCAGTTCGATCTTAATCGAGCGGTTTTTACGAATTTACACAGTAGGATCTTCAAAAAAGTACGAATTCGTGAGAACTGCTCGATCAAGATCGAGCGGCCCACGCTTATCTACTGTGGTGTCTGGTGCAGCGGATCCTGCAGCAAAGGATCCTCTTTCGTCTTAATGACCTACAAAAACCACCTTAATCACTGCTAATTCTGAACTCTGAATGTGTGAATCAGCCATTACCTGAATCCCCTGAAGAAGTTGACTCGAACCGCCTGCAGATCGAAGAAGAAAGCCGCCGCGAAAGCCGTCAGATTCGACCGTCAGCGAAGAACTGGAGCTAGGATCAATGCTGTAACTTTGACAACTTACCAGGGACAGGTACAAGAAGAGTGCCGTGAAGTATGCGATCCTCGAGCCATAGTCGAATTCCTCACGGATCGTCGCCCACGCCGTGCACGCGACACTGGGTGCCGCGACGAACAGGAAGAACACAGGGTGGAGCTCCTTCGGGAGCGTCTCGTTCGTCGGCAGCCTCTGATACAGAGTCACAAACAGCACAGTGTAATGTGCCAGTCCCACTGCAAAGAAGAAGATGGGTCCTTCTCTGAGCCCCATCGACGCGCCGAGCAGCGCGCCGACGAAGTTCCCGACGATCGACAGATGGTTCGAGGGATTGGCCACCTTCGACAGCCTGCGCTGCCCGCCGGACATCCACTGCCCGTAGATCTTGAGCTCAAGGCAGAGAATTGGCAACATCAGTACGTACCAAAGCGGCGCGCGTAGATTAACCGCAATGCTCGGCGGCACACCGAGCGCCAGGAAGAGGCAGGCGATCCACGGGGCGAAGAAGAAGTTCACACGGACCGGGTGGTAGTATTCTCGCTTCACGGCTTCGAAGTAGAAGACGATCTTGAGGAGATAGATGGAGGAAACCACGACGAGCAAGGCCACCGCGATGCACCATAGGACCAAGTTGACGGTGAGGTTCACGTGGAGGAACTCCGTCGACGGTGCCGTGGCCAGTGTCTTCCAGAGCATCGCCTGGCTGCCGACGCCGAGGCAGATCCCGAACGACGATATCGGGAATCGGAGAAGGAAAGGCCACTGTTCATGTTCCGGGAGCACCAGCTCTTCGGAGGCCTGCAAAAGTACAGGGGGACAAATGCAATAAAAAAAAGTTAGCTCTGATCAATTTAATTTCTTTAAATCCAGTTTCAAGTTTTCTGAAAGACTTTCCCTGCGGGAATTTTTTTTCCAGATTAAAATTTGAAAGATATCGATCGGGTTTTCGGTTTTCCACGTACTACAAGAAAAATGAGTTGTGGTCACGGAATGTACCTACAAAAACTTGTGGTCATGATAATTTTACGGTCACTAGTTTCTCGTAGCTACAATCCGTGACCAGAGTCTTCATACAAGAGTTGTTGTCACGACAAGTTTTGTGGTCACTTGTAGTGACCACGACATATTCGTAGTTAGAGAACTCTCGCGACGAGACTTGTAGCTACGACTACTGGGCACGACGTGTTGTGGTCATAGCTCAATTATGTGTCACAAACCTCACATCTGTGAGTATAGTTCAGTAGTCACAAATCTGAAATACTCAAGAACACACCTTCAGAGTATCCAATTCAGGTCCTTCTAAGGCGTCGAAGTAGCGATCGACCGGCAGGGAATCGATCTCTGTACTCGCAGGCTCGCAGCCGTCCGGTACCGGTTCGACGGGCCTCCCTCGCAGATTCGAGAGCTGCCTCTCCAATCTCCCCGACCACGTCTTAAACGAATCGAAACGCTTATCCTTATACGACTCGTTCCTCGCGTCCCTCATCTGCAATTCAGCTTCGTCTAAGCTGATCACGTTCGCCTGATCAGTGTTCATTGTCGCCTGCTGAGAGTAGAACTTCTGATGTAGCTGCTCGGCGCTCGTAGTTGGTGGGATCGGCGCGAGGTTCGACTTCCCGCTCGTGAAAGCTTCGTGATCGAACACGACTCTCTTGGCTCCGGTCGGAGAGTTTGGCATGCTGATCACAATGGGACGAAGGAACTGCTGACCACTCGACTGCAACATGGACCTCTGCGATGCTGCACGGATCAAACTAACCATGTTCTGAGGGATTGGAGTCGACACTGGACCATCTGAACACACTTGAACTAATGCCGGCTGTGTCTCCTCGATGTCACCGCAGTCGATATTCACCGACACCACGACGGCCCTCGGAGATTCAGCGACAGATTTGAAGACAGTAGTAGTTACTATGTCTTCAGCAGGCAACTGCATCACAGAACTCCCAATCTCCTCACCCTCCATTTTCCTGCATAATTCTACGAATTTCAAACCCCGAAGAACAGATTCATAATACAAACAGCATGATCTTACCTCTCGAAAGAAGATCTCAAGACGACTCCCGTGAGCTTCTTTATATAAGAGGATGCTTCACTTCCTGAATCCAAAGATGCCAATGTAATCAACTAATTAGCAATAAACCTCTTCCAACTATGCTATGGTATATATAAACGCACGTATAATCACAGGAAATCACATGCTTTCCAATAAGTAATATCGAAATCCATGAAAATGCATTGCTACATGCAGCAACCGACAGCAGAAGGGGCATTGCATGCCATATATATTATAATCACAGCATGATCACCTGATTAAAGCAAAGAATATACACGGAAATTCTCCGAGTTTCTCTCGGACATGGGTTAATGGAAATGGGCATTGTTTGAGGGGCTATATATATAGTTGAGGGACAGGGTTCGAGGAAAGACATGCACAAAACCAATACGTAATGTCAGAGAAACAGGTGTGCACCAAACGCCTATGGTTGACGTAAGATCGCTAGAGTGGCAGCTTGTTCAAACACGGGGAGTCTATAGTATAGTCCCGCAGCGATGTTAACCTCTGGTTTCCTTGATTTGGAGGCATCCAGTTCATGAAACACGTTTATGATGGTTTGATCATGGGTCTTGCGAGTTCGTTAGGTGATGGTTCAGATGGACAGTGGTAAGTGTTAGTTCAGGTCACATCAGATCAGCAGCACCAATTACAGAGCAATTAAGCAACAGATCAAGATGTGCTCGGTTGCATGGACAGATTGGAGGATTTAATGGCTCTGCTTTTGGGTCAGGCTTTTGCATCATCTCTGTCAGGGGGAGGGCACTAGATCTTTGGGTGCAGATGAATGGATGGATGAGAAGGCTCTGGTGGCTTCGAGCTGGACGTGTGGTGTGGGTGGCTTCCAAATCACTGTTGGATTCCCCTTCCTCTATAGTTATATGAAGGAGAACCATCTCCATTTGGATGTGTAATCTTGGGGCCCCCGCCGGCTTAGCTAGATGTGTAGATTCCTTTGCCATTTGTACCCATACATCTGCGTTATTCTTCCTGATGAGCATGGAGGTTTTTGTGCTCCTCTAAGGCCTCGGTCATTTGGAGAATAAGTACTTGAATAAGGGATCGATTTCTCGTCTGACGTGGTTTTCAAGAGTATGGTTATTCACATTCACATCACATTATTTCACATTATTCCACTTTATTCTCCTCAATACTATCTTTCCAGCCGAACAGAGGATAGACCCTTATTATCCTCATTCCCCATCCTTATTCGTGCTTATTCTTGACCTGAACGCCGCTTAAATGCCATTTTCTTAACTGATTGTTATATTAAAGTTCGTAGTAATAATACATTTTAAAAAAATATATAAATATGTAATTATTTTAATTTTTCTAACGGAGATAAATTTGTTAAAATTGCATGTTTATAACGATGTTTTTTTAAATGCGCTGTCATATTGTTCTGTTGTTAAATATATAATGACAAATATTACTCGTTGCTGAATTATCTTTGTATAATTGAAATTAGTGATGAATGCCAAATCTCTTGTTGTATCATCATCGACTATGGTCTATACAACATAGCTCGTCAACTACTTCATTAAAACTATCACGAATCATCGTTGCTTTTGAAAAGTATAAATGCTAAAATAGATCGGGAGACTGCTTTGACCTTAATAGTTTTGATCCTATTAGTGTCTATCCCAAGCACGAAGGAGGGGGTTCAAACAAGAGCTAAAAGAGATTCAAGATGGAAAAGGAAGATCGGATGGGCTTATGTACATTATTGTGTCCGAGATGGCTGAAGAATTGAGGTGCAACAGTTGACGCATCGATCCAAGGATCGAGGCAACGATCCGGCGTGTTAGATGGATGATCGAGGAAGGAAAGTTCTGAAGGAACCTTCCCAAAATAATGTAAGGATCGGGCTGCAAAAATCGATAAAAAATGGGACCAAACGAGGTTGTTAGAGGGCGCAACCTAGGAAGAAGAGTTGACCGAGGTCAACTCTTGACTCCTCCTGGTCACCAATGTGGGCCAAATAGAAAAAGGCTGGTAAAAATATTTAAAAATTAGAAAATAAATAATAAATGATTTAATTAATTTTACATTATAAAAAATGTTTATTATTTTTCTAAAGTATTTTATAATAATTTTTATTTATTTTTAAGATTTATTTAATTACAAGTTACTTTTTATGGTATATATTGGTATATTTATCTATAATTTGTGTCTTTTTTTATTTTGTATTTATATTTTTTATTAATTATTATTCTTTTTATAAAGTTATAAATTATTTTTGTATTCTTAAATATATTTTTTATTATAGTTTCTGATATAATATATACACTTAAATAAATAGGTATATTTATTGCATAGGTGTAGTTATTGGTATTTCATCTATATATTTTATATGCATATTTTATTTTAATATTTTATTTATTATTTTATTCTAGTTTTAATATTTAAATAAAATACATTTGATATTAAAAAATATAAAAATATTAAAGAATGAATAAAATGAATATAGGGGTCCAAAATCTAACTTCCACACTATGAAACCACTCCATTAAATAGCTTAGTAAAAGTCATATACAATTAAATGTAATTTTGATATATTTTGAGTTTTTGTTTGAGAGATATGGGTCTGTGAAGTTGGGATTTTAGAATCTTATTCAGAGTACATCTTTTACACTGTATATTATTTTTGTATAAAATCAATTTGTATTTTTCTCTATTTTACTATATACAAATTTCATGTTCAAAGCTTCTTTATTTAAGGTATAAAAAGGGAAAAATAAAATAGGTCCCAAAATGAATTAAATAAAGAATTAATAAATGGGATTTTTAAGAATTATTGACCCTTAACTCCCCCTACTTTATTCCTTGTCGATCTAGTCATCAAGATGCCTAGGTCTCGGGGTTTAGGGTCATAAAATATCTTTGGCATTTTATCCTTCTCTTTTCTTTATTCTATTATTTTGACATTAAAAACATTATTTTATACAATATTTATACATCAAAAAATGAATGTTAATTTATGCAAATTAAGGGTATTTACATGCATGAACTAGGATTTTTAAGGTCAAAATGATAGAATAAAGGTTATGAAGTGGAGATTCATCACCACATAATTAAGACCAATATAGTTATAGTGATTGGTTTGACTTTGAGGTTTTCCACACAAATTTTTGTATATATGGTGAAATTTGTTGTTGATTAGGTTTTTTCTCTCGCATTTCTTTCAAGCATTTTAATTCTACATTTATTTCACGCTTGTCTGTTATTCTTAGCCTAGATTAGTGGATGAAAGTTCATTGGAGCTCTAGAGCTCCGGTCACTTTTCAACCGTGATTTGACCACGTTCCAACCTCGGACCACCGTCATCTTTATCCCCCATCATTTCTCCATCGAAACCTTCATCATACCACCCTAGATCTTGTTTATATTTGGGAGATCAAAGCTCTTCCTCTCTCCATCACGGAAGCTTCATCGCCCCCTTCATTTCCTATGTTATTAAGCTTCAAAATGGGATAAGGAGCTTCATCCTCATCCCCTTAACCATTTTATGTAGGCGATAGATTCTAGGAATCCATACGGAGTTCGAATCGAAGGAAGATGAGGTTCCCAGGTCACCTGAGCTAAATAACCCTCTAGATCGTCATAGTTGGGACCTGGACTCCACTGAAGGCTCTTGCAGGAAGCAGTTGAGCCGATCGATATCGGAGGAGGATGCTTGGAGAATGAGGAATTAAGGACTGAAGTTCAAGGAAGAATACATTATTCCCTGTTCTTGGAGAACCTCCAGGTGTCCTCGTATCAAGAGCTTCGTCCAAATCTAATTTGGATCGTTGGAGGCGAGATGAAGCATTGTGTGATCAGAACCGTCCGATGCACTTAAATGAACCATCCAGAGCCAATTGATTGCGTGCCTTCATGGGTAAAAATATAGTCATACCCTTTACATTTTTTATTGTAAAATAGTCTTGTAAATATAAGTTGTAGTGTAAATAAATAGGGAAAATTGTAACTAAGGTCCTCAACTTTCCTATATTTGCAAATGATCCTCATACCTCATGTGTAGGTGAATGTGAAGCCACGTAAATACTAGACATATACCCTTAAACTTGTTGGACCTATTATAGAATGAAGTTTAAATTTGTATAAATTGCAAATACGACCATGCTAGTTTAAGATTTTATTTTTGTGAATATTTTTCTTTATAAATACCTCTATTGCTCTAAAAATTGTAGGAAATTTTGTTTAAGTGCCAGACATATTGCTTGATGACATATATTTTTTGCAAAGTAATTTAGATAGATTTTATATTTATTAAAAATATAAAATACATATTTTTTCTACGTCTAATTATTAAAATCCATAAAAATTAGGAAAACACCTTCAGAAATTCTCAAAAAAATATTACCCATATTAATATATTACCTACCATATATCCAAAATCTAAAAGGTACAAAATATAAAATCAAAAAACCATAAACCCTAAACATCTTATAAAAATTTAAAAAATAAAAAAAATCCAAAAATATATATTTATATTTGAGAATTATCTATATATTATATATTAAAAATATTTTTGAGTTAATTTTAAACATATTTATAATTATTAACCCTAAAACTAGTTTGGACAATTATTCTGTGTGTAAACCTTGAACTTAGCATCTCTCGGATCCTGTATCATAAGATCTGTCTTGTCAAGAGGAAACTAACAGAATTTGTTTCGTGTAAGTCGGACTTTGTTTCGAATTGCTATGATTTTCAGAAGAAAGAGAAGGAGGCTTAAGATGTCATTAAACCTTAACGATTGTCATTTAGACTGATTAATCATGATTAAGGAAACTAATGATGGATCAAGGATCGCTAATCAACATTAGCAAACACTAATCGAAGATCAGCAGAAGTTATACGTGAGTCATGAAAGTTAAATTCGATTAGCGGGAGTTAAACCGTGATTAATGAAAGTTAATCATGATTAGCACTAATCAAGCATCATTAGCAAATCCATAATATTCTGCAAAGTTCTAACTTAAGCCCTAAGTTTCAGATAAGCTTTGGATAAAATCAACCATGGGCCACTAACCGCAATCAAGGGCTAAATCATGGTTTACTAACAATGGTTAACGGTTTTCTGAAGCCTATAAATACCCCCTACCCATTCATTATCTACGATTTCCACTACCACCACCACCCCAAGGGCTAGGGTTGAGAGGTCAGGAGGAGTGGGAGGCAGGGAAGCATCGCCAACAAAACGCTGTCGGGAGAACGAGGAGAAGAAATGTACGATCCTATTCTTGTTGGCTTTGTTTCGATTCATGTTCTTTTTCTAGTTTGGTTTTCGATTCATCTTCTTTCCAATTCATTTTCTCTTGTAGTTATGAGGAATCTATGTAACAGCCTCCTTAGGTACATGCGGCTATCACGTCAGTGAACCCTGTGATTCGTCACGCTTTCAGTCACTTAAGATGCGTGGTGTCTATCGATTTTCCATCGCTTATGGTTCTATTCTTTTGATTCTACTTTTATAGTTGTTTAGATGGAGAAATCAGTGTAATACCCTACTTAGGTACGAGCGACTATGCTCGTCAGTGAACCCTGTGATTCGTCAAACCTTCACTCACCTAAGACGTGTGGTGTCTACCGATTCTTCGTCGCTTGCAGGTTGATTACATTCTTTCAGTTTCCTTGTTGTTTTCCTCTCGATTGATTTTATAGAAGAAACTCTTTTCGTTTTTATTTTGAAACACATCCCTATATTAGGGGAAACTCTACTAAAATTTCTTAGAAATATGTCCCAATATAAGGGAGAACTCTGTCAAAAAATTTCTAGAAATATGTCCTAATATAAGGGAAAACTCTGCCGAGTTTCGAGAGAATTTGTGTTCTTCACGTTCTTCATGTTCTTTATGCGTTCTTTACATTCTTGGCACGCTCTTAGTGTTTTTGATATGAAAATAAAATTCAATCGTTTCAGGAGCTATAAGTCATTCTTTTTGAAAAAGAATCACGATAAAGCACTGAATACGTGAGAGAGATCTCAATTAGGTAACGGAATCCTCCTTTTGCTGTTGGATTTTCATATGAGATCATTGAAATTTCTGATTTTATGTTCTTTGTTATAAAGAACCCTAAGTTTAGCTATTTTCGAGAAAATATGAAAAGTTGCTTTGTGATTCCACTAAAATAAGGCCTAAGCATTGAATGGATGCAATGGCTTGGAAAGTTAGGGTTTGAAAGTTAAAATGAGCATAATTATGAGTATATAAATATATTAATTAATATGTATGCAAGTCTATACTCAGTATTTTATGATTATGCAAACTGAAGACTTAACGGAAGAATTACATCATGGGATTTGATGTGTATTGAGTTGGATTTTGAAAAGGATTATGTCTTCCGTCAGGAATGACTTGGAGTAGAACTACAGGTTGGGCATGCAACCTATAGGTTTGTCGAAAGGAATCTATATTGGGGTGACCCAACCTAGGTGGTACAATATTGCCATGTTATGATAGGTGCACACGAAATAAATAATTTGCAACGCATGACACCTGGTGCCAATATCTTCGAATTGAACGACAGAAGATGTAGTCATGTCATGTGGAGGCACGGGTGGTTGGATAGCGACTGAGTCAAGATAACATGTATTTAAAGCTGCTAGGTTTTGTGATTAAATGTTAGCCTAAGGTTTTAAGCAACCGAGTCCTCGAGGACGGTGTGCTCCTTTATTTGCCAGGTTGAGGGTTTGAGACCCTGGTTAATAAAAGAAAATGAATTATCATGACAGTATTGGAGGATTGGTTGAGGCGACGAGCGATAACATAAGCTTACTATATCAATGCAATCTCCAATCCCGAAGTGTCTACAACTTCAGAGTCTATGTAGTGGTGAGGTAATTCCCTGGACTAATTCCTGACTTGGAATAGAAATGAATAGGAATTAAACTAATGTGAATGAATGAATCTTTTTGTGTTATACAAGTTTTGAAGAAAAAAAGTTACACATTTGTTTTCTTTTCTCTTCTTCGCTACTTAGCATTTGCTAACTGTTATCCTATTATTTATGAAAAATCCAACAAGTGTCGGTGAGTCAGCACAAGTACTTTAATAATCCAGCCAACTAGCATAGTCATCCAACTAGCCACAATAGCTTTACTCTGTAAGGTAGTTAGTAATCTTTTTGTGCATTTCTCACTAGCTGATGTACATGTAAATGGTTGTAATGGGACAATGTATCATGTAAACTTTATTTTGTGAATGGAAAAGTGTTGAAATACTTCTTTCTGAGTATTTTTATTTGAAGTATGTTTGAATATTAATTGTGATTGCTGAATAAATTATTGTTGAGTAATCAGATTTGGATATGGGAGGATCTGACGACCTGGAATTGGGGTTGTGACATTGTGCCCTATTTTGATATATTTAATATTATAAAAATACATATAAATTAGCACTTTTTCTATAAAAATTATAGAAAATAAAGAAAAATATAAAATATAAACATTTTATATTCTATATTTTGACTATATTTATGTATATTTAAAAACATAAAATCCTATATATACTATATACATTATATTGTACTTATATTATTTATAGTGTCGTACTAATAGATATATAATTATATATTTTATTTTAAACATTAAAAAGAAAGTAAAAAATGGGAAAATTAAAAAAAATAAAATTTTAAAATATAAAATATAAAAATATAAAAATATAAAATCATTAAATACATTAAAATTAAACATAATTTAAAACCAATATAAAAGGCTAAAACATAAAAACAATTAGTATTATTAATTAGCAATAATTACTAATAATTAACCTTGCTACCAATTTGCTCACTAGAGTTCGACCTCTATATACTTGTCCTATACACATATTTTGTACAGTTAAGTAAAATAAATTTTGACTCACACTTTACATTTTCACTTGATTTATCTATATTGTGGGTTGATTGTTGTTGAGAAGATCGGTTCGGGTACAATGCGAACGACCAATACAACGATTGTCATGTCTGACTTGTCAGACACCGCAAGCCCTCTAATATCAGACTTTGTACCTCGAGCTTTTCTCTATTAATAGATAGTTTTATATTCCTATTTTGAATCTCAATTTGAAAAATTGGTCTATCCCAATGAATAATTTGAATATTCTTTGTCATGTCTTGCGATGTTAAATTTATAGCAAAAAAATCATATGTCATAAAAAATCGTTTCGTATAATAGGATAGGGATGAATAAGTGTGAACAAGGATAGATAACGGATAGTTATTTTCTATTCTCCATTTAGTTGGCACATGAGGAACACTGATGGATAAGGTTTGTAAGTGAGGACTGGGGCAATGGGTTGCATGGTAGTGGGAAACGGAGGAGGTTGAGGGATAAGTTATTCCTCCTTAAGGCTGCATGGTGCAAATAATGAGAATAACATGAGGGATAGGATTGAAGTGGGGGGCGAATCCACTCTTATACTTCGCTATCCCTCGCGCCATGTTGCAAACGAACAACACGTTAAGGTATAATCATTGTTATGTGATTTGTTGTAGCAACTGATACAATAAATTAAATATTTTCATGAATAATATTTCTTGTTTGCTATAAATTTAATAATGAAAGACGTGTCAATAAATATAAATTATTTGTTGTCGTATGTGAATTCTAATATTTTGTACAACAATCCACTAAAATTCCAAAACAACACATTTTCTATGGTATATATATCTTAGAGAGAATAAATTTCTTGAAAAGAAGGAACTCTAATCCACCACAAGTGCAAATTAGATGTTAGAATAAAGATGCCAAATAATGCAAAGATGCTAAAAGCAATAAAAAATTATATGCTTTGAATTTGATGGACTCCAATCATTCAGATGATTCAAATTACAGATACAATAAAATCAATATTATCGCAATGGAAGAGTTTGTTAAATCATTATTAAAAATATTGATAATTCTATTTAAAAATAAAAAAATCTGTTTAAGAAATAACGATGGAAGAGGTTAGATTTTTAAGTATGTTGTTTAGATTTTGTAACGACGGTTGATTTTGAATTATCTGAACAAAATTGAATTAATTAGTAATAGAAATTTTATTGCTAAATCTTTCAATATTGTTAAATTTACAATAAAAATAATCTTTGTCGTAAAATTATATTTGTTCTTAAAATTCACAATGAATGCGATATCGGTTATCATATTGCTAGCAACGAATCTTAAAAATAGGTTGACTTTAATCATTACCAAACTAATGGTATTACTGAATTAATATTTTTTTTTCAAAATTCCTGGGCAACTCATCCGTTATTAAATATATAACAACGATTTTATTTGTTGCAAAATGATTTTTTATATTTGAATTAGCGATGCATGCGATATCTATCATATCATCAGCGATTGTTCATACATCGTGCAATGTTTCAAAATTCTAGCTAATCGTCGCTAATTTTCGAACTATAAAATTATTGATAATTAGTTAAAATTTTGAAATAAAAACAACAATGAATAAGCATCGCTATACGGGTTGTTGCTAATAGTTTAACAATGGATATTATATTCATCGTTAATTTCAAGTATAGAAAATTATTCTGCAAACTACTACTATTATCACTATGTTTAACAATGGATGGCTTAACGACGAATTGAGAAAAAAATATTACTATAACTCAATTTTATTGTAAGGATTTAATTATTGTCACGCATTAATGTCATAAGCACATATAAGTTATTCGTTATTATGAATTTCTAATCGCAGAAGTATGAAACATACACCATACATCATACGTGCATGTTTAATTACTAGTTGATGATAAATCATTCGATCTTTTATGAAGCAGTAACTCCAGTTGACTATATTTCGCCTTTTTCAGTATACGGTGAAGATGCAATTAATGGAATTATAGCTCTATCATACGTAATTAATATTTAACAAGGACAGAAAATTTATTCCATTATTTCCGAGAATGAGATTAATTCTACCGCAAGTATACAACAAAATTTAACTATAATGATATTTTTTTTAGAATCCGTCACTAAATTAGTTGTTGTTAAATATATAACGACAATTTATTCGTTGTGAAATGAGTTTTCGTACTTGAAATTAGGGACGAATATTATATCTGTTACTATATTATTAGCAAAGATCCATATAGAAATGCTTACCCGTTGCTATTTTTCAAAATACCAAGTAATCGTCGCTATTTTTTAGTTCAAAATTGAACGATGATTATTTAGAAGTTTGAAGCAACGGATAAGTGTCGCTATATGGATCGTTGATAATAATATAACGACACATACGATGTTTCAAGTACGAAAACTCATTTCACAACGAATAATATCATCGTTATATATTTAACAAGTACTAATTTAGTGACAGACTTTGAAAAAAAGTGTCACTATAGCTCAATTTCGTTGTAGTGTACAAAGTACTTCTAGCTTAATTTGGTGGTAATCGAGAAATTAAGCATCGGCATCAAACATCGGTAATTGCAGTGCAAATAGGATCTTTTGCACCTCTGCATTACAATAGGGGATCCATCGGATGAGGAATGGATAATCTCGGAATACATACCGACCATCTTCGATCCTTTATTGGGATCGTTCGATCCTCATCCGATATATCCTCTACATTACAGCAGGAACCGCTACAGCAGAGGATCTGTCCCGATTCGCGTGCAATTGATGCCACATATTTCTTCACAAGGAAACAATGCTTATTATCGTCCGTATGACTGATGGTGAAGGCAGCACCACACTGAACAGTCCCAATGCATTCATTGCTGATCATCCATCTTGAAATATATGGTAGGTTTCAAATCAAGGGACATCGAAGTCTAAGTCTCAACCTTATCAACAGTAGGTATTTAGAATATGGAATCAATTAATACGTACTGTAAAATGAGAGAGTTCCCCCACAACAAAATTCATGAATGTCAAATTTGATGTGACATCAATAGCGGCGATCCATATAACAACACTTATCCATTGCTATTTTTCAAAATTTTAATTAATCGTCGTTAAAGTTTTGAGCTAAAAAACTACGAAGATCAACTAAAAGTTCGAAAAATGACAACAGATAAGAGTTGCTATATGATAGCGTGATGATATAACAATTGTCGCTAATTTCAACTATAAAAATTAATTTCATACGGAATAAGAAAGAGGTGAAAAGACTTACAGAAGCCATATCTCTGGGAGAAATTGGATGAGGTACAACATAATATGGTTCATATAAAATATCCCACAACAATGCTAGTTGTATGCAACATAGAGAATCCTTGTAACTAGAGTTACAACGGATGTGTTGTAATGGATTTTTTTGCGAAATCGATCCTAAAATCCAACCTTATAAATTGAATATTAGAATAATGCTCTACATATCCTTCAAATTTCACTTCAATACGAGCTTGCTTGCTATTTTATCTTAATAGTTTAAAGATCAAGACTTTTTTAAATGGTAATGAAGTTACTTATTTTTGACCGGAGATTTGACTGTTAAGAAAAAATAGCAAATAAGCTCAGAATATAGCGAAAATTTGGAGGATAAGTAGAGCATTGATGTAAGATTGAATCTATAAGGTTAGATTTTGGGATCGAATTCGCAAAAAAAAATAAAAAACATCACAACACCTCTGCTATAACTAGAGTTACAAAGGAGGATCTCTATGTATGCAAACCTCATTCGCAAGTCTAAACAACGGACTGCATCATCTGTTGTGGGCCAAAATGCAACAGAGTCTGTTGTGACCGTGGGAATCGCTCGATCTTGATCGAACGGTTCGCACGATTTTGCACTTGTTATAGGCCCGTAGCGTGCAAAATCGTGCGAACCGCCCGATCAAGATCGAGCGATTTCCACGATTACAACATGCACAATACCACAACAGAGGATCTTCTGCTAAACAACGTACGATACAGTGACGGTTTTTTTAAACGTCATTATATATAGATTTATTTTGTTGTAGCGTCCCATTGTAGCACAGCTATCTGTATCCTGACGGGGCCTTGAAGAAGCTGGTCAGATTTTTTCCTCCAGTTCTTCCACAGCTGCACAAGAAAGCATCGCAAATGAACAGGGTCGGTCCAAAGAAATCTTCCCGGCCTACCTAACTAACGAGGGAAGAACAGATCTGTACCTCGAGCCGCGTGATCAGATGGAAAATATCATCATCTTCCTCTGTTCAGTCAAACAAGAGAGCAGTATTAAATTAAAACAGCAAATCCTGCTAACCCTAAGGTCAAAAGTTGCATGCCCTAGCTTTTGAAATCGATCTCACCAAATCAAGCAATGCATGGGCATGGCAGCTTCGTTTGATTTCCAGTCATGCAGGGAAGATCTCCAGATGATGCCCCGCTCTATCAATGCTGTCCACCTCAAAGTCCAAATTCCAGTGCACAGCCAATTCAAAACCTGGACGTGGCGATATGAGCTGCATGGCTTTGCTGCAGGTGCACGAACATGGTGCAGGTTTAACCGTACGTGGTTAATTAGCAAGGGAACATGGTATTAATTACCAAGTAGTTGGCCTTGTTTGGCTTGGGATAGATAACACGGATGGATTTGTTGGTGTGAGTTGATGTGACATTTGAATTATGGGTAAGACGTCAGCATCAGAGTTAGGGTTTGTTGGGTTCAGAATGGGACACAAGTCCTACAGTAAAATTAAGTTATAGTGACGATTTTTTCAAAATCCATCATTAAATTAGCTATTATTAAATATATAACGACGATATTATTCGTTTGCGGAATGATTTTTTCGTACACGAAGTTAGTGACGAATATCATATCTGTTGCTATATCGTTAACAACGGTCCACATAACGATGCTTATCTGTTGTTATTTTTAAAATTTCAACTAATCGTTGCTATTTTTTTAGTTCAAAATTTAGCGACGATTTATCAGAAATTTGAAAAATAGCAACGGATAAGCGTCACTATGTGGACCGTTGCTAACGATATAACGACATATATGATATTCGTCGCTAATTTTGAGTACGAAAAAGCATTTCGTAACGAATAATATCGTCGTTATATATTTAATAACGGCTAATTTAGTGACAAATTTTGAAAAAACCGTCACTATAGCTCAATTTTGTTGTAGTGCATGCAGATTCGTAAATAGGCTGCTTCAAAAATCTAATCATAAATTCTCTTAAAATCCAACTAAATACATACATGAAAGGAAAATGATTTTTTGGTACTTTTCTAGAACTTTTTTCAGTTATTCCATAATTCCTACAATTATTATGAATGCAGAATTTACCTAAAATAAATTTATTGCAATCAAAAAACAAAAAGAAATGGATTTTTTGACCACGGAAGAAGAATTAATTAAGAAGGAATATAAAACATATTTATTTGGTGCTTTTTTTATCAGCTTACGTGCATGATTCTTGTGATTTTACTAAGGTGCCGTTCGGCTACCAGGTTAAACCACCCTCGGGGTGGTTTAATTCCCCTACCCCATATTTTCTCCCTCCACGTGGGTCCCACTTTATTTCTTTTTTAAAAAATTAAATAAATAAATTTTACATCATTAATCCTATCAAAAAATAATATATTATACCATCATATCATATAAAAAATAAAAACACTTCCACTTCTACTCACTTTTTCAAACTCCAATACAATCACATCACAATAACTATTCACTTTTTCAAACTCCAATACAATCATATCACCCCAAACCCACTTCTAACCCACCCCTAGTTTAACCCTCTATCCAAACACCAAAACCCAAAAATGGGTACCTACAACCAGTTTAACCCACCTAAACCCACTATCCAAACACACCCTAAGTAAACAGTTGGTAAGTGAAGGAAACTAATTTTTTAAAAGCAAATTTTTTAAATAAAATCTGGAAAAAAATCTATATATGCATGCTCGAAAACCAATTTCTGCACATATATATTTTTTATTTTCTCAGATTTATTATCTAAAAATACAGAGATAAATGCTTATTAGAACACATCTAAAATGATTTCTAGACCGAACATCCTGGATCTAAAATACAGATGGCAATGAAATGGATATAATCACGAATTTTTCTGAAATTATAATTCCACAGCTTGCTTCCTTACTGTAAATGTATGTTCAAATAATCTCGAGACTGATAATATGTCACCATGCTATGATATAAGTTGGATTATGCTATGATTTGATTTTTATAGTCCGAGCTTAACATAATAATATAATAAGACCATGAAAACTGGATTAAAAACCATGACCTGGGAAGCATCAATCTGAATATATTTTCCATCAATCTGAACTAATTAAGTATTCCTCTTCCAATCTCTCTGGAATGTCCACTGTATAACGCGTTCAGATAATCTGAACTAATTAAGTCTGCCTTGACGAATGTCATTCTAATTAACTTGTGATTAATTCCAAGCACGTACACAGCAAACAAGGGGAAGAGACAATAGTACATGACTTGATTATCCATGAAAAAACCCATGACGGATTTGATTAAATTAATATAAAATTGGAGCAGAAGATCATACATAGCCTGAGAAACAAGGCCCAGGTTCTCTGCTGTAGAGTCGTTAGGGCTGCTAATCGAACTGAACATGTTCGTATTCGATTAGAGTTTGTTCGATAATAGTTGAAAAATGTTCGTTTGTTTCCAAACGAACTGAATATGAACTTCAAATTTTAGTTCGATAGCTTAACGAACCGAACATGACATAACATGTGTTCGTTGTATAAAAGTTTGAGTTCGATATATGTATATGTGTATGTATTTCTATATGTAACTTAGTATTTATACACTTAGTAAATTTCGAGGTCAAAGAAATTGTGGTGTTTATTGGCTTTGTACCACTTTAATTTGAATAATTTCTTATTTTTACTGCTTATCGAATCTTGTTATCGAACTTTGGTTTCAAACTTGTTCATATAAAAAGGTTTTAGTAAGTTAAATTGTTAACGAACTGTCATCGAACCGAAGTCGAATGTTCGTTTTCTAAACGAACTCGACACTACAAGAAACTGGACCTAAGGCAACGAATAATTTGAATATTCGCTGCCATATCTTTCAATGTTACAGATGTAACAACGAATATTATTTGTTGTCAAATCATATTTTATACTAGTATATAACAATGGATGTCATATCCGTTGTTAAAGGTCCATATAACAACGATTTTACCGTTGAATTATTCGTTAAAATTGACACTAATCGTTGTCAATTTTAGCTACAATTAGAAGAAAAATTCAACGAATAATCGTTGTTATATGATTCGTTGCGAGAAATATACATTCGTTGCGAATTCAAAGAAGCAAGTAACGAATAATATTCGTTGTTATATATTTAACTACGGAAGATATGACAACGAATAGTAAATTATTCGTTGCCTTACGTCAATTTTCTTGTAGTGTGAACTCGAACACATCCTATCAAACATTTATCGAACCGAACTCGAATTCGAACTTTCGAACTTCCTTATCGAACTAAACTCGAACATAGATCCGTTCGTTACAGTTTGGTTCGATTAGCAACCTTAAGTGCCGTAGTGCTGTACCGCACCACAGCCGCTCGATCAAGTTCGAACTTGATCGATACAAACGCTGAGAAACTGTCCGTCAGTCCAAATGAAATTCTCTCAATTACGTAGAAAGTCTTGCGTTAGTCTGAGGCCATTGTTTGAAAGTCTACGAGGTGACTTAAATTGCTGGGAATCTTTGATCCGACAATATGAATGTGCTGATGACATGTATAGGTACGAGGCATCATAGAATTCCTGTGGAATTAATATCGACGTAAATTTCATGGATGGCCGCTTGCCACATGTCGGTGATCATTAATTAATATCGTTAATAATTTGATTGTGACCGTGTTGGTAAGGAATAAATGTCGATAATTAAAGTCCATTAATTAGATGGGAATTTTGGGATGGTGATTAAGATGAGCATAAAGGAACTAAGCTTTCAGCATTTTTTAACTTGTTAGTTTCGATTAGGGATGCAAACGGTCCGATACGGATATAGGTATTACCGTATCTTTATCTATTTTTTAATACGAATACGGATGCGGATACGGATGTTGACGGATATTAAAACTATCTTACCATATACTTAAAAAAAACGGATATCAAAACGATTTCCATATCCGTATCTATTTTAAAAGGGATACGGATACGGATGTCAAAATCTGTATAAAATGGATGTGGTGACGATCGGATACGGATATATCCGTATCCGTTTGCATCCCTAGTTTCGGTGGTTGGGTCGAATACATAGACAGATATATCTTAGATACGATACTGATGCTGCCATATCTTTAGATTTCGATAATTTTTATAGAAAATACGGAAGGTTTTCAATCGGATTTTTAGAGGAAGCACATGCAATTTCTGAATTATTAATTTATAGAGGGCTTTTTGCACCTACAAGTACGGATGAACATTGGCTAGGATCGGTTCGACAAAGTTCGAGCTCGATCCGAGTCCGAACGGTAAATGGACGGGTTTGGGTTTGATTTTTGACCTGGTATGATTTTCAAGCACGGTTCGGGCAAGCTTGGGCCCGAAACTGAAGCCCGTGGGCCGACCCGAGTATAGGCTCGGGTGTAGACCTTTATATATGCCCGTGATTTTTCCATATGTAATTTCTGATTTCTAATAATACAGTGCATCTTCCTTTTTAAAATACCATTATTCTTTGCTGTTTAGACATAAACTATGTTCACATTTTGAAGAAATGCATATTCAATATGCATATTTGCATATTAAATGTGTACTTTATTCACATTTAAAATATTTTTTTAATATAGTGGACCGGCCCTACCTGGCCCGATCCATGTACTAGTGGGCTGTGCTCAGGCTTGGACTACAATTTCTGAACTCCGACGAGCTTAGGCCCGGCGTGCAAGCCCGTAAATTGGAATCGGACTCGAGCTGTGCTAGATTGGGAGCTACCGTGAGAGAGGGAGGGGGAGGACGCAAATGGCATCGAGAGTGAGTTGCGGGGTGGTAGAAGGATCTTGGGGTGGAGGGGAGGTGCTGGGGGCGAAGAGGGAGGTACGGGGGCAGAACGGAGGTGCTGGGGAGGACGATGGGAGGAGCTGCAAGCAACTTAGAGTTATTTTTTGGTCTATATTTTAAAATTTAATTCCCGATGTGTCCCTAAAGTTAACGTATGTTTATGTTGGGGATGTACTGTAACTAACTCGAGAGACACAAGTGATAGAATGGTAAGAAGTCAGGGGCACAACTGATATTCCCAAAAAAGAAGGGACATAACTGAAGGACACAACCGATAAAAACCGTATAAAAAAGTACAAAAAGGACGAACTTTACATGAATGCCTTCAAAAAGACCATGCATATTACAATCGCACAAACTTATGCCCAAATGAATACTTCCAATACGATGGATATTAAAATTACCAAAGCAATCAATCATCAAGTGAATCCATTTGCGTAAATCTTATAAATTATCAAGCATTTTTATGTCATTATCAGGGTATTTTTGATATTCTTCATTTAAAAAGTAGTTTTTCGCTCTCGTTGTCGGAATTCTCTGTCAAGATATTTTTTTAATTGAGATTGAGCAATGATAATTAATCCTGAATACTAATATATCAAATGAGAAAATAATTAAGAAAATTTGAAAATAAATAGGTCAGAAGTGGGATTTGAACCCACGCCCTCTCACGAGGATCAGACTTGAGTCTGGCGCCTTAGACCACTCGGCCATCCTGACTTGGATAACTTTTGCGAATAAAACAAATTATTGTTTATCTCAGACTCATATAAACGTTTAAAAAAGTCCAAACATCTGTTATCCATTTTTAGAGTTTTTTACATCGATACCCTTTTGAGTTTTCAAGATTATACTTATCTCTCTTTTTTTTTGCAATAACCATTATGCCCCCATGAAACCTACCAACTAACGTTTGTTTGGACGTGGAATAACCTTTGAGTTCAGTCCTCTTAGGACTAATTAATGGCTTACATGTATCCGTCAACCTTAATATATCGCGATGTAAATGAATCAGTCGAACTCGAAGAAGATGGCCGGTATAGAACCAATGATCTCAAGATGGTTCAT
Organism: Ottelia alismoides; assembly: GCA_037367405.1. Taxonomy (NCBI): domain Eukaryota; kingdom Viridiplantae; phylum Streptophyta; class Magnoliopsida; order Alismatales; family Hydrocharitaceae; genus Ottelia; species Ottelia alismoides. The sequence continues at coordinate 184,216 of JAZKJV010002051.1, read as the reverse complement.
ATTATCGAGATAGTGTAGAGACAGATGCATGCAGCCTTGAGCACGCAAACGAGCTACGTTGATCATTGACATAAACCGTCGAGCTTCCAGGCTGGAGAATTTATTTTCTAGAAGGTTTAATCGACCAAGGGCTAGGAGAGATTCAATGTTTGATGGATGCATGCATCCATACATACCGGGTCGATTTGTGTCCTAAATAGGATCGAGTAGTCGGCATGTAGATAGGCTTTACCTTCAAACCTGCATAGGATACATGATGTCTTTCATAGTATAGATGTGTACGTTATTACATACTAATATATATATTCTCACTCTTCATATCATTGATTAAGGACTATAGTGATGTGCATATGTAATATCATTAGATGTCTATATACTTAGAAAGATTGGAGTTGAGATTACACAGATACAATGCCTTTTGGCTTATAAAATGTTTCCAATGCCTTTTTGCTTATAGCTTGAATATGATTAATTGTAAATTCATGCCATTGGTTCATGAGCTTCTTAAGCTTCTATTTTGTGAATCAATTGATACCCAAACGATTGTTGCTCATATATAAGCATGCGATCAATATAGTAATGCTTATTTGTTTAAATGTAATATACATTATGATATATAAATGAATGTTGATATTAGTCACTGATTTTTATTAAAAATAACATAATTTCATAAGTTAAGCCCTTATTTAGTGTCATGCATAATGAGTTTCACGCATATTGCCAATTGGCGGTCTAATACCAAAGATAATAACATGTGATAGTAAATTGAGGGGAATGTCAATTAAGGATCTTATATTTAGTTAGTTTGGTATTCCATGATGTTGAAATTTGGGCAATAACTTAACTTCTTTGTCCAAGAAGATGGGTATGATATATCTTTCTAGTCAACTTCTAGGGAAGTATGGGGTTAAATGGGAATAAAATCCTTTTCATATTTCTTAAGGTCAAATCTGAATCCTGTTGCAACAACAATAATAAAGTCTTTTCCCACATTAAGTATGGTCGGCTACATGAATTCTTTGCCTCCACTTAAATCTATCTTGGGTTATTTTCGAGCTTAGATCCAAAAAATAAAGATCCCTTCGGGTTGTCTCATTCAAACACTTCTTTGGCCTTCCTCTCCCTCTCTTAGTTGGCTCAACATCTCAAAACTGACATCTCCTAACTGGTGCATCAGTCGATGTTCTTTGCAAATGGTCAAACCATCTTAGGCGGTTTTCTCGCATCTTATCCTCGATCAGAGCTACATCACCTTTCCTTCTGATTGCATCATTCCAAATTTGATCTTTATGTGTATGTACACACATCCACCTTAGTATTTTCATTTCTTCTATTGTCATTCTCTGCACATGTTTATGGTTCACAGGCAAACATTCAAATCCATAGAGCATAACTAGTCTCGCGGTCGATTTGTAAAACTTTGATTTGATTTTCAAAGGAATTTTCTTATCATATAGAACAACAACAGCTCCTCTCCATTTTAGCCAATATGTATTTATTTTATAAGTAACAACTCATCAAGTTCGCATCATGTTGCAAAATAGTTCTCAAGTATTTAAAAGAATCTTTCTTCTGATGTTATCATCACCAATATTCACCTTGATTACTTCTCCATTGCTTTCATCAAAAGTGCACTTCATATATTCAGTCTTAGTCCTACTTATATGAAAGCCCTAGTCTGTAATACATGTCTCCATATCTCAAGCTTCTCATTTACTCCTCTAGTCTCATCAATCAACACAATATCATCATCGAATAACATACACCAAGATATCTCATCCCGAATGTGACTAGACAACTCATCCATAATCAAAATAAACATGAATGGACACACAACTGAATGCTGATGCATACTAATGTTAATGTCAACATAATCAGTCTTCCTATATATATATATATATATATATATATATATATATATATATATATATATTGGATCCTTACGCAAAATGAAGCATATCATATATATCCTTTACGAGGTTAATGTATAGGATAAGTACTAGTCTCTTCTCCAAAACTGTCCACAATATCTTCCATGGTACATAATTTTAAGCCGATTCCAAATCAATAAAAAAATATATGGAGGTTCTTCCTTTTAGCTCTATAAATCTCCATTGTTCTACGCAGCAAGTGGATGGCTTCATAGTTGAGCGATCTAACATGTCTTCGAATTGATTTTATTTTACTTTGGAAATTTGCATCAACCTTCTTTCCATCATACATTCCCAAATTTTCATAGTATGACTCATCAACTTGGTACCTTTGTAATTCGAACAATTTTGAATGTCTCATTTGTTTTTATAAAAGAGGCACCAAGATGATTCTCCTCTATTCTTCATGCATTTTCTTACTTATCCAAATAAAATTGAACAAATTTGTAAGGCAAGTCAAACCACACTCACCTAGAACTCTCCATATTTCTATATTAATGTCATCAGATCCTACACTTTTCACGGGTTTCATAACCTTCAAAACCTCCTCTACTCCTTTCCTATATATTCGTCTATAGCTTGCATGATTCAATTAAATTCTGCTACTAGCTAGATCTCGTAAGGCGATCTCTATATTTCCTTCCCCAATGAAAATCTTCTGAAAATATTACTCCTGCCTAGTCTCTATATCCTTCTGAGTAACAGGCACATGTCCTTTCTCATCCCTAAATGTGTCTCACTTGAGAAAGCTCTTTGATCTTTCTTTCTCTTACTATAACTATAAATTATTATAAATTATTTTTGCTAAATTTCGTCTTCAATATTGATAGGTCTCTATGCATCAACATCTTGCATTTTAGTTTTCATTTAGTTTTCCAATGATATGTGTGGAAATCTTGCATTTTAGTTATAATTAAACTTACCTTTTAAAAAAATCTAAAGTTATGTTATATTTTTGTATATGTTTTATTTAAGCGTGAATAACTTTGTATGTGAAAAATAGTGTATGTGTGAATGACTGTGAATGTGGTTGTGTGTGTATGAAATATGTTAGTACTTCAAGAATTCATATCAGGTACCATGACGAAGACGTATAACCAATAGTGCAAAAAATTATATTTTTTTAATACAAAATCCCCACAATGCGATGTCTCTGTGGTCTAAATAATGACATTTAGTCGCATATTTTTACATAAAAATTGGTGTTTGGATTTCCAATTACGACCACATAGGGATTATTATGGTCGCATAAAGAAATGCAATCACCCAAATGTGACCACAATATTACGACCACATGTAGCGACACATAATGGTTGTGACTATATTGCTACCACTTGATCACAACAATACATCTATAATATAGTCCATGTTCATTGTTTTTCTTTTAATGTTTGAATTTATGTAACACTTGTGGATTCTTCCTAATTTATAACCACCTTTACGTTATCGTACTCTATTAAGATACCATCTTTTGAAAATTATGTCCTGCAAATTTAACTTCCTTCAATTAGAATTCATACTTGTTTAGTTTGGCATACAATTTGTGTACCTTTAATGTACTAAAATTGATTTTCAAATAATTCTTATGCCCCTCTTCACTTTTAGAGTATACTGGAATTTCATCAGTGAACACAATCATAAATTTGTCTAAATAAGGATGAAGAACATGATTGATTAAGTCTACGAAAGAAGATGACACGTTTGTTGATCCAGATGGTATTACCAAGAATTCGTAGTGTCCGTAAGTAATATGAAAGCAGTCTTAAAAACATCAACCTCTTTGATTTCAATAAATGACATATATCCTAATCTTAAATCAATCTTCAGACATATAAAAACCCCTCGTAATTGATAAAAAAATCATTTGTGCAAGGCATGGTTAATTATTTTATATCATCACTTTATCTAATTTTTCGTTAGTCACTTGAAAAGTTTCAAAGTTCCTTCATTTTGACAACTATAATAGATGGTCTCATGGAGATACATTGGATATGATAAAATTGGGGCACATGGATCGAATGGAATCCATAATCCAATCAAATTCGGTGTAATTGCATTGAATTAGTTTGATTTTATCATTTTATGATCAGATAAAATTGTAATTATTTAAATTAGTATAATACAAATTGGATTGGATCATTACTGAACCCTGATTCAATCCGTTAACATACATACGTTCAAACATGCATATATATATATAGTTGAGTTAAATGAGTTTTTTTAAAATAATCCTTAGAAGTATATAATTAGAATAATAAATAGAGAATGTATTTCAAATTTTATGTAAAACAGACGTTCCTAACATGTTCATATGGAATATCAATTTCGATAATTTTAATATCATTAAAAATTATCGGTCTTGATGAATGGGATAGAAGTCTCGATTTCCAGATTAAGTTGAATTTGAAATGACCCCATGATGATATATGATTATCCAAATCTCCAGCATTTCATTTAAAAAATCAAAAAGAATGAGGGAAATATGGAGGAACATGCAAGTTGTATGCTCAGAAGGAGAATACTCCTTTTTCCTGTAGACACACACAAACACGCATACACACATATACACAAAAGAGAGACGTACATGCACGCATGCATGCATGTACGCATACATGCACACACATTCTTAATATTTATTTCCATCCACTCTAAAATTTCTCAGAGGCCATAATCAATGGCATTTATATCATTTTTTTCATATCAATCTTGGATAAGTCTGATTGCCACCACATTCTCTTCTCTCTTGAAAGCCAAATGTTAAATCATCAAGGTAATAAAATATGATTATATGAATTTATAAACCCTTTTATGGTTCTTCCCCTCCCAGTTCCCTCCCTCTCTCACTCCATTTCGATGTTGCCCCCTCCTGCACAATATTGTTTTCATTCAATATAATACCACCACCCCTCCCTTGTGATGTTGCCTCCTCTCTCGCTTGTCATCCCCCTTTCATGCGATACGATTTGTCCTCAACATGTTCCCACTCTTTTGATCTCCATGAAAAGAAAATAATTTTGTGATAGTTGCCGGGTACATTCATTTGTTACTTGTCACCTTTTCTTTTCACCATTTACTTGTTCTGGCTTGCAATCTTATCCCATGAATGAGACTAAATAAGCTACATGCTTAGATGCATTGCACCTCACTAAGAATAAACTCACGTTACTTGAATTTTTCTTTTTAAATTGATATATAATTTTGATTCTTGATTTTAATTGTTTTTTTTCATATTTTGACTGTATAATCTTGCAACTAAATTCTATTTCAGGCCCAATGTAAATGAGAGGTATGCTTCCCAACTGATGGGCTATATTTAGTTTAGCTTTATCTTGGATACTCTGAGCATGTAGCTGGGCAGAGTTGGCATTATTAGATAAGACAGGTCAAGCATCTCAACTGGTCAATTGTCTTCAAATATATCGTTGCAAAGTTAGAACAAGAGAACACACAAGAGAACACACAGGATAGACCTTGTGTTCTCAACCACTCTTGAGAATAATGGAGTAAAAGACCATCACATATACCATAAATTCCAGCTTTATGCTTGTCAGGTGCAATACTAAATGCTTGAAGAAGATGACATGAAAAGACACCATCAAATATATGGAATCTCTTGCAGTTATGGTTATTCCATGCTTCCCAGGTAGGATAACATTTAAATAGATTACAGAGAATATGATAGTACGGACGTTCTAGTTCATTCATGAAGGTGTTGTAACATACAGACTTAAAAGAGAGCAACCTTAGACTCAAACTCCTTAATAGTGGAACCCTAAAATAAGATAAATTATAATAAATTGAATTGTATCGAATAGTGTTGGGAGGGGAGAAGTGTTGTGAGGAGATTGGGGAGGAGAGAAGATGCGGATCTGAACATTTGGAGAGGAGAGAGGAGGAGTTGGGGGAAGATAGAAGAAGGGGCTAGGGTTGGGAGAAGAGGATAGATCGAGGAGAGGTGGAGGGGGAGGGAGAAGGATAAGGGTCTGTATGGGTCTTTTTTCCTTAGTTTCTTCTGATCTATCATTCCTCTTGTTGCTTACACCTACTTATGCAATAAAATACTTCGTAAAAGACAAAAGAGGGAGCGATGCAATTATACAGAATGTCGGCCAAACTTGCATCCTCCAACCATAGACTTAAACAAACATAAAAAGGGAAACTTTGTATAGATATCCTTATGACAACATATTACAAGAGGAGCAATGCAATTATTTTTAAACATTCATTCGGATTTTCGGGGTTGACCTGACTACATCAATTCCCCATGCTGAGAGGAATCTTGCTCCGACAAGATAGCATCGTAGCAACTTTGCAGGAAGTCAGGGCAGAGTTCTTTTAACTCCTGTTCCTCGATCCATGACTTGTCTCCAAGTGACATTTTTTTTCAATGTTGAATGATCCTAAGATATGTTGTCGATTTGTAGATATCAAGAATGTCTTCAACAATATCTTAACCCAATGTTGTGATGTTGATTGTTGGCGACAATTCCATCTGTGGAATCTCCAATGTAGCTTCATCTCTACCGACATTTGATATCGATGAGGTACTATTCTATGACGGGAGGTCCATTGCATGCGCATTTGGATCCATCTTCTTGAGGTATCTGAAAGGATCAATTTTGTTTAGGCTTAATTTTTGGTGGGCTTGCTCGAGAAAATACTGTCTAAAAATGGGCCATACCCAAACTTCCTTCCTTGAAGTCAACCTCTCTTTTGTAGATGTTGGCTTGAATTGGGTACATGATGAACATACTCAGGATTTTTGGGTAGAATTCTTGGTGGTGTTGATGGATAAGATTAGTCCTATTGTCAGCTATTACATCATCCTGTTAGGATCCAATCAAGGAAACTTGATCAAGGAGATGGGGAATTAAAAACCTATAAAAATATCTAAAAGGAGTCTTCCAATGGGTTGACAAGAGATGCTATTATAAATAAACTCCGTACGAGAAAGAATAGAAGCCCATGAGTAGTGTATTTTCCTACGAAGCAATGGATTAACTTTCACATAGATCTTATTATTACTTTTTTTGACCATTGATTTGGATGAAATGTGCAATATTATATTGTAAATGCATGCTTTACTTACACCATGAGTTTTCCCAAAAACGACCTAAAAACTTGTTGAACTTATGAGACAAAGATGAATGAGGCATGCAACTTACGCGGACAAATTCTTTAAAGAAGGGATTGACTATATGAGATGCTTTTGAGGACTTCCTATGCCTTATAAAATGTACCGTTTTAGAAGACTAATCAATCATGGCAAACTCAAGGTCAACCTTCCTAGACTAATCAATCATGGCAAACTCAAGGTCAACCTTCCTACTGGTTAGGAGAAGCATGATTACATAATCCGTAGGGATATCTTGATATATTCCTGATGATGTGCATGAATGGATCGAGTGGTGTAGGGGTCCAAACTCTACATTTGATCATTTGATGTTATCCGATCATAGGGCATATGGGATAGGTCAGCTTCAAGGATTCAATTCATGTGAATTGTTTGTCTCGTAGAGGTGGGGTTTGCGACAACCTGGAATTTTGGACTTTTTCATGAATTTTAAAACCTATCCAATATTATATTACAGAAGCATCTCATAAAAGGCTTTCCAACAAGACCAAGAATGCGTGAATTTGAGTTCGTATGAGGAAGTTATGACTGTTTTAGTGAATTGTGGTTCGGAACATTTATGGAAATTAAACCACATGGATTTTGAACATTATTGTACACGTCAGAAGATATTTTGGGGTATTTTTTTCACCTCAAGTTGACAATTTTATTTCCTAAAAATCATCCTCTAATTGTCTCTAAGTACGCGTTGGTCTCTTTCCTTGATCTTTTCCCAAAAAGTTATTTTCCTCATTCTTCTTTCCTAGAAAAATAATAGGAAGAGAGATAACTTATCGGTGGGCTGCGAAGCTCTGGAGCTTCGTTACGAGGAGAGGAGGAAGGATATCATTGTAAGGAAAAGGCACCGCAAGTTTCGTTTCGTTGACCACATGCGCGAATCGAAGGTTTACTCATAGGTAACGGATCCTTGACTTCTCTTTCATTATAATGGGGATTGTCAACTTTATAGGGATGAATGTTTGATTCGATCTTCCCCGAGATCATTTTTTGTTGTTGGTCTATAATGTTATATCTGTTGATCTATTCACAATTTGTTAGTCTTGTTTCTATGTTGTGTGGAATGTATGAAGGGAGTTGATCTAAATTAAAAGCAATTCATACATCATGGAAGCATGGAGATTGCATCATATACGATCTATGTCGACTAGTCATTCTAGTAGACAATGCAACAGAATTTTAAGAAAAATCAATGAAGCCACATGACGTGGGAACCTTTCCTATGTCGTTTTATCTTGATCACAAACAAGTATTAGGGTTACCTCTTGTAGTATGATCGTGATTCTCATGTTATAAACGAAGAAACCTCCTGTCTCAAGTTCGATCCGATGTAGACAACACTTGCGGGCGTGTGGATGAAACATGTGCTCCCTGCAATCTTTGATGACAACACAAGCCGAGAATCTCCTGATTTCATCACATGAAATCCATCATCTTTTTCACGAGCACGAAGCACTAAAGATATTCAATTCAATATCAACAGATGTATGATATCAAGATAACCATGATACATGACCCTGATTGTACTAAAGGATATATTATGCAAATTAGTTATTTTTCATTTCAGACTAAGGAGCAAATTGCAATAACTTTTATTACATAATGACTCGTCGTGGACTCACATGTCCAACAATGTCATCTCGGGTTAACGTCGACTTACTCAATAAGAACTTGTTATTATCGTGGTGTGTAAAAACCTTGCAGGGAACATTGATGGGGTCTGTAGATTTAGTATGTGGGTATTACATGGATCATCAAACATATGAAAAACACTAGGTGTTAAAAGTTATACCTAAGAGATATTTAGTGACAACATGGTCGCTAACTTTGCTACAAAATTGTTGGCCATAAATACCAACATATTTTTCCATTCCATACAATCCTTATGGTCTATCACTTTCCATGCAATGTGGACTCAATTTGTGTAGAGGTCTTTCTCTATTAATGCTGGAATTTCTTTACTTGGGATTCAATTTGAGTTGTCAAAATGAATCAGGGAGAGTTTCATTGTTAGTATGCAATCGTGATGTCAAGATTATTATTTAGCATGTGTATACATGAAAGGTTGATGTGTAGGCCTTGTTGTATAATTGAAATATGTCATGAGATTGGATATAGTTGTGATGTGTCCGCAACACTTGTGAATAGATATGGAGTTGACATGAGGCAGTACACAAGATTGGAAAACATCCCAATGATGAAGGTCTCAAGAGTAGCTTGTAAGTTAAAGTCTACCTCATATCAGTTTGTTTTGATTGCTTTGGATTAAAATCAAGTGGATCAGTTTTTATACAGTATGGTTTTAGGATATATCTCTATGCGTGGGATTAACATAAATGTATACGATATTTTAAGATACATGTGGGTATAATAATCTGTGACGTGCCAATGGATTGCGATCCAAGGATCCTACGATTAATTGGTTGATTAATTAGATAATGGAGGTCAATCGTGTGTTTCAAGGTAAGTTCATTCGAGGAAACTATATTCAATCATGTGGGGTATAAGAAATAAATACTACAATGTAGGTGCACACCATTGTGGTTCGGCTGAGCTGATAATGAGTCACCTCCACTCGAGGCGCATCACAGAGCGGGGTGGTGGTAGGTACTCTAGAGAGCTTGGATGGATGCATGCGTGATGCATCGTACGGATCCATAGTTATAACTATTTGTTTTGGGCGAGTGAGACTTCCCTAGTTGACTCAGTTGATGGAACCACAGTTCCTTGGGCTATATGCCCCATGTCTCAAGAGTCAAAGTACTATCCGTCAGACTAACTGGAGGATCGTGCTTGCATATTGGTTTTGGTATTGTATTCTGAATGAAGCATTCATGCTTCATTTCGTGTGTAGTCTTACTCCTTTGACAGGTGAATCCAAGATTAATTAATAAATAAAACTATGGATAAAGAAACCGAAAGAAGTGGATTAATTGGGCAAAGTGGTATGTTATAGTCAAAGTTGATTAATCGTGTAAAGTTTTATAAAATCTGCTTGAGGATGGAACATAATTAGAAGCATCCTATTTTAGTTCTTTAGAATATTTTTTTATTATACGTGTTTAGTTACTGCATTTGCATTGCATACCTACAGTCGTTAACTACATATATTAATATTTATATTCGTATTGCATCATTTGACCCACAAGTTACCCCTCTTGGAAACCCAACATGAAGCGTTGAGCAGTAGACCGAGGCCAAGGTATCTTGTAGTGCAGCTGAGAACCGAAAACGAAGGAGTTATGTCGTCGAATAGTTGTTTTCTTCTCATTTTCTCTTCCGCCTTTTACAATGTAATAATGAGAACTCATGCTTCTTGTTATCTTTTATGAACAAATTTTCATCTGAATATATTTTTTTACTGTAGTGTATGAATGAGATATCACGGAGGTTATTTGGATTGTTGTTGGGTAACTTTGATTGGTTGATTGAGATGCGCTCCCATCAATGTGGGACGTCACAAGGTTTCTTTAGCATGACCTCCACATATTTCTTCTACGGTCAAGGCAACTTCATGGTCCTCTTGACCTTAGTTCATAGCATCAAACCCACTCTCTTTACCAGTAAGAATAAAAGTGATCAGTGACTCACGAGGCAGAAGTCCGCAATTGACTGCATAAAATAATCTCAGGTGGCTTACGTGTATAATGAGGTGACTCGATCATCATAGAGTACCGGTGACCAATCTAGGGACCTTTGTGTCGGTCGGTTATCATTTGTTTTGGATTATGAGCATCACGTCGGGGTTAAAGGGTGATTCACGTCTCTCCACCATGTCAGTATCCTTCATCCCCTATGGGTTGCACCTTGATAAGGCTATCAAGGGTGTCCTACTGACATGTAATGCACATCCACATGTGTAATTAATGTGATGCCAAACCTCTTCTTCATAGGTCAGGGTAAGGGAAATTTGGATGAGACAGTAGCATTGACTTGGTATTTCATATCTTCCCTTAAGCCATGTCACATTAAGAGCGATCTCAAGGTTGTGCATGCATCTCCGATGAATATGTAATTCATCATCTTAATGTATTGATTTAGTTTGAATCCCTAAATAAAATATTAAATAAAAGGCCCTAAATTTATAAATTAACAAAATACAACTTGCAATAAAAATGGACTAATAGTGTGTATTTATCTTATAAATAAATTCATAAAATAATTCAGAATAAAAATTGCAAAAAATGAGTTAAAAATCTGTATATAATCTCCTACAAATAGCACAAATTTTTGTATTTTCAATTCATTCATACTAACATTTGTTGACTTAGTTCCTTCTCTGACATGTATCTAAACATGTATAGAAAATAAAAAATATAAAATAAAACCAAAAGGCAGTAAAGTCCAACTTCACGGTTGAATTCCCACTCTGTATGCATTTCAAATTTACCAAACTCATTTTTTATTCAAGTTATAAAATTATATATCCAATGAAAGCAATTTCATTAAAATCGGAGCTTGTTTATAAAATATCGATTTTGAGACCTTATTGTTCTTTGTTAATAATTACTAATTCACCATCTGATTTCATGTACATAATTACTTCATTTTTATTTATTTATTTCTCTTATTTATTGTGTTTCATAAAATATATAAAAATTAAAATTCAAACAAAATCAAATTAAAGAAAAATGTGTGTTGTGATCTTATATATCGTATATATTTCCTTTCTTTATTTTTACTTCACATGTTGTTTATAACTAAAAATTCAAAAAAAATAGATTAGGGTTTATTTTATTTCTATTGTTTTATTTAATTTTTTATTATATAAACTTTATTAAAAATCAACGAAAAATACAAATACTTTCAAAAATTGGTGTTTTAATCATTTAAAATACCTTAAAAATATGCTTCTTGTATATATTATCTCCTTTTGCTTTTGAGTCTTCATAAAAAATGTATATCTCATTGAGATCTATATTTTCCATGTTGAATATTTTCTCATTTGAAATCTCTTCTCACTTCTTTTTAAATTTCTTTTATGCTTTTGGTCCATTTGACCAATCAATGCCACTTGGTTACTCCTGATTGTTCTCCCTCCACCACTTATCCTCCTAAGCAGAGAACACTCTCATATCTCCACCCTTTCTTCTTCCTTTCAATCTCATCATTACTAGAGTTTACGTGCAGGTCAACTCGTCGACCCCCCCCCCCCCACATTCCACACACAAACACTTTACGACCCAACTTCCCTTACCTATAACCACTCGGTTTGCCCCCGTCCACGCTCCTTCAGCAACCGTCCATGACTACCTCATTCGTCAGCCACATCCATTTTATTATAAGGTGATTTGGCTAAAATCACTTACAGAACCAACCCATTTCCATTCGTTTGCATCATCCACCATCTTGCGAGCGAAGGAGAGAGTTCTGGTTAGCTTCATGTGACAGTTGAAGGATCCTTTAGTCGAGTGAAGACCTTCCAAATTCTGACATGATCCAAGAAACTCTCCTTGTCATCTTGCTCAAGCTCCGCCCCATGATAAGGTGTCAAGCAAAGGCTGGAAAAGCAACAACTCCTCCTCCCCACATGTTTACGTCAAAAAACAATCACAAGTACAATCCTCCCTTATGTTCTTCCTCATCCATTTTCTTGTTCTTAATTCTTTCTTTTCATACTTTCACTTTCTTTATTACACTTCCATCCATCTACCAAATCGCCAATATTTTTGTATTTTACATATAATTCATCCATTACATATCTAATAATGATTTTTATTTATTTTTTAAAGAATTTTTCATGAATTAATTAATCAAATATTTAATGCATCATAACAAATGCCAATATGGGGTCCGAGCATAGCTCGAGCAAGCTCTATTTCTATTGCATGTAACCACACGCAACAGGATACCCATGGAGCCGCTGCCTACCTGGACCCCCTCCTTGGAGTCTCACGCTCCTTTGAGCATATCAGGAGCTTCATGAAGTAACTCCCCTCAAAAGATCTATTACGTTGATCACCAAGCAACCTTGGTAGAAACGACATCAATGCCTCGAGACAGACCCATCAGGAAAGAACTGCGGCTGAGCACCTCTGAGCTCCGTATCCATCGAGATTCGTCATGCTTAGGCTGATGCTATGAAGATCAGAGCAGCAACAACTCTCTTTTAAGAAACCATCAACATCTTCGGGTCCCTTCGAGCATTCCGAAGTTCCACCTCGCGCCTGCCTTCGGTCGTCTAGGCTCTGCTACTTTGAGTTGGAGAAAACCATTACAAATGCCTCCACCGGACACCGCTTGAGCTTCGATGAGCGGCGAACAGAACGTCATCTTCCTCGTGGCGGAGATCCTAGCAACCACTTCCATAGCCAGAGCCTACTCTGGACCTCCTTTCACCTACTCTGATCAACGGCTGTGAGTTTAGCACCCGTACTCTACACCCATCAGATCAATGCTCAAAGATCATGTCCACCTTCTTTCTACCTGAGAGCGACTCTTGCGAGAAGCTCGAAGGTCACCCACCGCAACATCTTGTTGTGGACCCTTATCAGCTAATCCATATGCTGTTAGTTGTACTCGAGATCAAGAAGGCAAAGGTGAAGGAATACCACAACAACAATTCCACTGTTTTACCATGCACGCTCTTCCTCTGATCGTGATCAACAACCTTTCCCTCACCGAGCATCCATGAACATCAATAGGAACGGGGAAGAAGGAAGCTCTAGGCTGTATATTTGCCATCCATCTCTGCTACATTTCACTGCTCCTGCCGCATGATCACGATTAAAGGAGCTCTCCAAGCGCTGTTGGATTTTAGGTAGAAGGTCACGTGCATAATGCACGTGGTTCTGTGAAAGTTGCATGTTCATCATCTTAAGCAGTGCAAATAATAAACAAGTCCATTCCAACTTCCGAAACGTGATGCACTGAAAGAATTGCGAGGACAACCCTCAATATTTAAAGAAGTACATCCGCACGCACATTTTTATTTCAATTTGAATATTATATTTACCGTTTAAACCCCACAAGAATTCGAACTTCTATATCTTATCATTTTGCAAAAAAAACATGTTATCAAACAAGTTATTCTCTCCAAATTGAGATTTGGGTTGAATTTATTTAATGCATGGTTGATTCAATAACATTTTTTATTGGAAATTATTTCTACTATTTCTATTAATGCTATTAGATAATAAAAAATATATAAAATCAACCAAAGCTGAAAAATTGCTTAGTCAAGAGAGGAATTATTTTTGCCCCGGAGTTCAATCGCAGGGTGACATACTGGTAAACAAAATCTCATAATGGCGACATCAAAGAGGATGCAGAAACAACTGAAAGGAACATTGGTAAATGACTTCGTGAAGACGTCATGATTTACTTACCAAAAAATATAAAGTCACATAACATTTCAAATATTTTATCTATAGTTTAATGGTCATCAACTTCCATGATACGTAGCTGTGGATTTTTTTCTGGATGTACTCTCTCTCTTTATGACAATATTTCATATACAATAATCTCCCTAAATATTTAAATTAAAAATCTCTTGGTAAGATGCCAGATATGATTTTTATTCAACTCAAAATAACTAACAGTATGATCCTAGGAAAGAGATTTCCAATAGTATGTTGAACTGTGCAAATTTCAACACCTATCTACTGAAGCTGCAACCCTTCCAAGTATCTTCAATACCCATTTGGTCACAATGATCTCGTAAAAAATAAGTTCCATCATACTTAATCTAATCTTGAATAGCATGTCTCCATTCGATATTAGATTAGATGATTTAATGAATGCGGGACATAAATCAGTAAAAACAGATCCATGGCACACAATCACACATCATGGCAACAAAACATATTTGTTCAAAATAGCGTGGAAACCACAGCAAGAGGAAGACTATATCGTACCTCAGATATTACCCGTCACCCTAATCTCCTCTCGCGAAGAATGTCGCGGTCGACGCTTCCATCACAAGATGAAGATGTCCTCGAGGGTGGACTCACTCTCCTCTACGCGTAAACAATCTTGGATCGTCGATCCAGACATTTCGGTGAGCTTCGGTGGAGCTCCGATAAGAGAGAGGAGGAGGAAGGGGTTGGAGGTCGAAGGAGCAAGAGTTTGGACATTTTGAAGAGGTGGGGTGGATTTTATTGGGTTTAACTTGAATTCGGATCGGGGTCCGGATCCGAATAAGACCCCGACCCCACCTCGCTAAAATAGTCGTAATTCGGGCTTCCGAAATCAATATTTTGCGTTCTTGGACTTGTTGGAAAGATATCGACGACCACTACATATTAGACAACTCAAATAAATTTTTTGAATACTGAAATAAAAGCAGATTTGCTATTAAGGTCAGATCCATCTGAATTTTACGATTAAGTCCCTTGCTCGGGTTTTGATATCTTCACATTACCCTCCAATCAAATAAACATAAAAATGAAACTTTACATAAATATCCTTATAACTTAGCATATTACAAGAGGATCATTGACTCATTTCATTTTAAATTACATTTGGATTTCCACGGTTAGTCTGACTGCATCAGTTTGTAAAATTCCAAGTTAAAAGTCTTTACTATGACATATCTTGCAACTGAATACCTCCTTAAAGGAAGGTGTGATAATGATGCATGATAAGAAATAAGAAAAATTATTATATATTCTAGTTCTTTTGCGCTAGCCGGATAAATGTAGAATAAACAGAGTTAGTCACGTTTCTTATTTATTGGTTTTTCTTAAAAATACGGAACACGATATAGTTATTGTAGAATAAGTGGTAGTTATCGTGGAACATTATTATAAAAAATGATAAAAATAATCATTATTTTTTAAAAAAATAACTGTAAAATAAATAAAGATGTAGAGTAACTATAAAAAAAGGGTAAATTACAAGTTAGGTCCTCATCTATGGGCCTGATCTCAAAATGGGTCCCCATCTTTAAAATGCATCGTTTTGGGTCCTAGGACCATTTGGAAAACGGAAAAGCAAGTTGTCGTCTGTGCTTTTGTGACTATTGACAAATATGCCCTTCTCTAAAATCTAGATCCCAACCCTTGCCCTTCTCTCATGCCCGACCACACCCCTTCCATTCCCTCTCCCACCACCCACTTGCCCTAACCCCACTCATTCCTCTAGCGCCGCCTAGCTGCTCGCCGAGTGGGTGACGACGACTTGCCCGACTCTCCTCCGCAACACCTACTCTGACACAACATTCCGTTCTTGTTGTTCATCGTCTCCTCCGCGCAACACCGCCTCCCTCCACCATCCTCCGACGCAGTAGCCACCACGGCTCGCGACGCTCCATCCACACAACTGCAAAACCTAGAATAGCACGCCCCTGCAACACCCCCAGGTCGGCTTCTTATGCACAGTCGTTGCTCCCCGTCACACAAAACACCACCCAAATTTTGTACAGAATGTTCACCGTGCCTTTTTTATGACGAGTGCTTTTGATATGAAATAAGGGATCAGAGCAGTACTCTTCAGTGATAACAACCTGAAAGTTGTAATGAATAGCTAAAGAAGGTTACAGAAAAAACAAAAAAACATGTGTTATAACTAAGACCTTGAAATTTTGTCAACGCATATCTCACTTCATAAATTGATATTGGAAACATACATAGAGATAAATAGAGTAATAGAAATCTGTATTTGAAATCTTCTTAATCTTTATCTTCTATCATTCTGTATTTGAGATCAAAGTTCAGATGTCTGAGAAGTTTAAATCAATAGAAATCCGGAGCCCATGTTCCATTTTTTTCTTCACTAACGTCATTGTGTTTATGATATTAGCATCATTTATTGGGGGGTTACATCTAAGAAATTAAGCATCTAATGAATTTTGATGGTGTTTGCTTTCTAATCTTTTCCTTCGTTTGAATTTAAGTGTAGGGAACCATGTCTTCCTCCTCGTCAACAAATCGTCAATATGCTATGTACTTGAATAAAGAGAAGGAATTCCAGCCCATTATTTATTACAATTGCGGTACTCGAGCTTCAATAAGAACATCATGGACCGATAAAAATCCAGGGAGACGATTCCATGGATGTTCCAATTATATGCGTGATGGATGCAACTTTTTCAGATGGGTGGACCCACCTTTATGTGCTAGAGGGAAGGTGATAATTTTGGAACTGTTGCATGAAAATAAGATTCTTCGTTCGAAAGTGAAGTCATCGATGATTACGGATGAAAGTCAAAAACAATATCGTGTCTGCAAAGGATGGATGCTATCGGCGATACTTGTTTGTTGTTCATTTGTCATTTATTGGCTTATGTAATGTCGTAGATGTATGGTGAACGTCTGCGATGACGCACCTATGTTTCATGTGAACATCTTGAATATGACGTGAACATCTTGTATCAAAGTCAATGTTTACAATCTAAATTCTCCTACATGCTTGTTGATCTTTCTTAGAGTATTGGTTATGTAAGGTTCTTTTTTTAGCATATCTTTGTTCTTTTATAAGAATTTCAGACAATCATTTCTTGGCTTATGTAATGTCGTCACTGTATATTAGTCTATGTTTGCAATCTAAATTCCCTAACATGTTTGTTGATCTTTCTTAGAGTATTGGTTATGTAAGGTTCTTAGCATATCATGTCAATAATGCAACTCATACTAATAGGAAAGGAGTATAATTTGTACAATACGACATTAGAATGTTGGCACAAGTTAACAATGCAACTCAACAGGTCATCCAAAATTAGCACATATTGTCACTCATAAGCCATTAGAACGTGTCCACCAACAAAAAAGAGAAATACAAGTTCCATGTTGTCACTAAATAAGCCAATTTTCACAAAAAGACCAACATTGTCATTGGCAAGTAAATAAATAAACAGGGACAAAACTCCTTGCAAAATGTTTCCCACTTGTGGCATCAAAATGCGTCCGAAATTGTAGATGTGTTCAAGGATGCATATCAACCTGTCAAGTTCCTGCACATGAATAAACGTTGTTTAACAAAATGTTAAAAATATGATTGATAACACATCAAAGGAACTGAAAGTCATGCTTACAAAAAATGTGGTTATCAAAAATCCAAACACATCTTCCATGCTTGAGTTAAAATATTGATCCTTGATGCCATCAAAAAATATTTCCACGTGGCTTTTGCTTCACAAAATGTGTTCTTGCACCTGAAATAAATGGTTTGAACAATACTTTAGATAATTCACAAGTGATCAAATGAAAAGAAGAACTGAAACAGAAAATTTCTCATATTATGTAAATTCATCTACGCATGTTAATTAAACGTAATAGGGGCTTCATGTAAATGTTATTCCCATTTCTATTGTGTAATACTTGAAAAAAGATACTTACAGACTAGCCCATAACAGTGCTTGATTGTGATGATGATCCTCGATGTAATCTCCTTGACTGTGATGATGTTCCTCGTCGCGTCATAACTTTACTACGGACAGGAGCACCCTTGCAAGTTCTAATATTGTGGTCGTAGTCTCCACAATTAGCACATTTCAATTGGTAATGATGCTTTCGTAACCTGTGGGGATTGGGTGCTTCGTCAGGTGCTTTCCTTCGTTGTTTCTTTGGCCTTCCTAGAGCCCTATGCACATCTGGCGGCGCGATTGCATTTTCATCAATAGTCAACCATTGAGAACGATCAGGCACTGGTTGCATGATTGGAGCATAACTCTTTAAATATGTGTCCGTCCGATAACAAGTATTAACGTAGTCCTTAGGCCTCTCATTGCATGAAAAAATGGCTGCAAGAGCATGTTTACAAGGAATTCCGCTTACATCCCACTCTCTGCATCCGCACATTCGCAACGCAAGGTCCACTTCATGCACCTTCCCCTCGATGTCCACCTCAAACTCACGTTCCCCAGCATATATCACGTCGGAGTCACCCGCATGCTTTTTCCTAAACTCCAGCTTAGATTGGATTGTCGGACAAATATCTCCGGTATATTTCTTCAATGAATCCCTCTTCATTTGATTTCGCGCCATCAACTTTTTCCTTATCGACTCCAACATGGTTACAATTGGTTTTTCTCGTGCCTCCAAAATCAACTTATTCCATGATTCACATGGGTTGTTGATAACAAGATCACATTTGGACCACATACGAAATCCTGCTCTTGACCATAGTCCGTTGTCGTCCTTTCTCAACCAATCATACGCTTCCTCACCGTTAGGTTGCTCCGCTTTCAATAAGAGCATGGCTTCATCAAATTCATGGATAGTGTAAGCTCTTGCTGCCCTCCAAAAGAGTTTTTTCATGGCAATCCCTTTGAATTGGTTTTTGAAATTTTCATACAAATGGCGTGCACAAAAACGATGCTCCGCATCTGGCATGAGAAAATTAAGTGCCTCCACTAGACCCTGAAATTAAATTCAAGTCTCATTAACACAAATTAAATCACAATGCACTTAAATAAATTTATTTGGAAGTTTACTAACCTTTTGTCTATCCGAGATAAAAGTCCAACCAAAGTCACTTGCAGGTCCTATACATTCAAGCAAATACTCCAGAAACCACTTCCATGAGTCTTTCGTCTCTTGCTCCACAACAGCAAAAGAAAGGGGAAATAATTGGTTATTTGCGTCACGTGCTATAGCATTGAGGAGTTGTCCTCCACATGGACCCTTTAGGTGACATCCATCCAACCCAATAAATGGCCTGCATCCTTACAAGAATCCCCTCTTTAATGGTTCAAAGCAAACAAAAAACCTTTGAAATACTCCTCCATTTCCAAGCTCTAACTTTACGACACTACCAGGCATTTTCTGCCTTAAAATGCTAGCGTAATCCCATAATTGTTTATACTGCTCCTTGTGACATCCTTCAATGAGAAGCATTGCCTTCCTCTTTGCACGGTACGCCTTCATCTTGCCAATGTTGACCATGAAGTATCTTCTTGCAGATGATTGTAAAGCACTAACCTTCCAATCAACATCATCTTTAAACATGTTCAAATATTGTCTTGACAACCATTTTGAAGATACCAGCTTATTCTGTAGTTGTCTTGGACATGTGTGATTGGAGTTGAATGTTTTTATTTGAAATGTCCTTTCTATACTCATCCATGATGCATAAAGATAATAAGGACATGTGTTTACCTTGCATGCAACTTGAATTTTGTTTGCCTTATTCTTTATAAATTTGACATCATTCCCACTTAAGATGTTAGCCTGTCGGATTGCATCCCTTAGTTCAGCGGGCTCTGTGAATTGCATCCCAAGGGAAAGGACTGGCGATGACATGTTAGAATCTTGGAAAACATCGCAAGCTAATTCAACATCCTCGTCCTCGCCATCAGACCCATCAAGACTAATCAAGTCATCCGATGACAAATCATAATCCTCTACGTATGTGTCAGCTATTGCCAATAGTATATTGGCATCCTCTACTTCATATCCATCGCTATGTTCATTGTCACTATTGTTCGGCATTTCCAAAAAAAGATCTTCAGCATCATCGACATTCATTCCTAAACTCTTAACAATATCCTCTGTTGGCCCTCCAAGGTTTTAAACAAAAATGACAACCGCCTCTTACGGATTATGTTGTGCAAATGTGTCCAACAAAATTTGATCAGAATCAAGCAATATGAGCGGGGATTTTTTGGATGTAGTCCTGTACCACATGCGCTGTTTTGTAGGATCGAGACCAATCTCAGCTAGAAAAGTATGCATCTCAATCATCGATAGGAGATCCACATCGACATTTTCTATGACATCAACTGTGCCTTTGATGTATTCCATATTAGAATCAAAGTTACCGGAATGCTGAATTTCTATCGTCAAATAGCTAGAATTGTCCATTATTGCAAAGATTGCATAAGAGAAATTTAATACAAGGCACTAGGACGTATTCTATAAACAATCAAAATGTAATTATTAATACAATACGCAATTAAGATACTATAACACGTGAGCTTCTCAACATGTAACCATTATCCAAAATTTAGGTGGTGAACATTCTGTACAAAAATAAGGCATTATCACGTTCTACAAAATTAAATTGCTAACATTTTGATTGTTCTATAAACAATCAAAATGTAATTAAGGCACTATCCACAATTAAGATACTATCACAAAAAAGGCACGGTGAACATTCTGTACAAAATTTGGGTGGTGTTTTGTGCGACGGGGAGCAACGACTGTGCATAAGAAGCCGACCTGGGGGTGCTGCAGGGGCGTGCTATTCTGGGTTTTGCAGTTGTGTGGATGGAGCGTCGCGAGCCACGACGGCTACTGCGTCCGAGGATGGTGGAGGGAGGCGGTGCTGCGCGGAGGAGACGATGAACAACAAGAACGGAATGCTGCGTCAGAGTAGGTGTTGCGGAGGAGAGCCGGGCGAGTCGTCGATCACCCACTCGTCGAGCAGCTAGGCGGCGCTGGAGGAATGAGTGGGGTTATAGCAAGTGGGCGGTGGGAGAGGGAATGGAAGGGGTGTGGTCGGGCATGAGAGAAGGGCAAGGGTTGGGATCTAGATTTTAGAGAAGGGCATATTTGTCAATAGTCACAAAAGCACAGACGGCAAATTGCTTTTCCGATTTCCAAACGGTCCTAGGACCCAAAACGATGCATTTTAAAGATGGAGACCCGTTTTGAAATCAGGCCCATAGATGGGGACCCAACTTGTAATTTACCCAAAAAAATTGAAATAAAAAGAAAGAAAATTCATTATATCGTCTCTTTTATGATCCTTAAACATAAAAACTAAGAAGAAGACGTCCCCTTCCCACAAACCCCGTCCAAACCCCGCAGTCAAAGCATGGAGTTCTCCTCCGAGTGGCGGTCTCCATGGCCTATCGCCGCCTCCTTCTCCGCCCCCTCCCTCCTCCTCTCCTCCCCCAACCTCGGCCCCCTCCTCTTCACCCCCTCCCCTCTCCACGCGCCTTCCACCCTCCTCTCCTCCCCGTCCCTCTTCCCCCACCTCCCCCCTCCCCCCTCCAACTCCCACGCCGACCTCCTCGCCTTCTTCCGCAGCTTCCCCCTCCACTTCATCCCCTCCTCCTCCGCCCAATCCCTCCTCCTCCCCTCCCCCGCCCCGCCCTTCCTCCCCAACTCCCTCCGCGTCCTCCCCTCCCGCCGCCATCCCCTCCTCCTCCTCTTCTTCCCCCTCGGCGACAACGCCCACCGCCTCGGCTATTTCGCCCTCTCCGCCACGCGCGAATTCATCGGCGATCTCGACGGCGACGTCTTCCAGCAGCCCCACGGCTTCCGCCACCCGTCCCACCGCATAATTCACATTGCCGTCCGCCCAGCGGATCCCGACACCGATGCCGACAGTGATCTCGAGGGTCACCTCCTCGCCGTCACAATGTACTCCGTCAATTGGTTCCGCGTGGAGAGCAAGGGGCGGCAGCCGGTCCTTGTGCCGATGAAGAAGCAGGGATTCGCGGAGCCCGTTGCCTGCGCTTGCTGGAACCCACATTTCAACGAGGAGAGCGTGGTGTTGCTCGAGAGCGGGAAGGTCGTTGTGGTTGATTTGGATGCAGGGCACGGTTTCACGGTGGATGTCTCCATGGACGGGAAGCTTGGTGTGGCGTTAGCTTGCGAGTTTGGGGGGCAGCCGTGGAATTTGATCGTCGTTGGCTCGAAATGCGTGGCGGTGGTGGACCTTAGGTGTAGGGATTCCATGGAGCCCGTTGTACTGGTGAGGATCGATTGCTCGGATACTTACTTGGCAGTGCATTCTATGGAGGACGATGTGTTTCTTGCGTTCTGCAGGGCAGATTTTGATCCGCTGTACTTCTCGGTTGCGACGAGGTACCATTTGCTTCTCTTCGATATGAGGCGGCCGTTGTCTCCTCTGTTGATTTGGGATCATGGCATTAGCAGTCCGTCTTATGTCGGGATGTACAAGCTCTCTGATTTGAGGTCTTCACAAGGTGACGGTGATGTTCGGTACCCAGAAGGGTACACGATTTTGGTTGGATCACTTTGGGAGGACGAGTTCAAACTGTTTTGTTACGGTCTTGATGATGAGAAAAGTTACTTTGGTCCTACTTTTCGTGCTTGGGATCTACCTTCTCGCATTTCCTTATCGGGTACTGATCGTTGCTTTGGTGATGAAGTCTTAGAGGAGGAGTTGTTCAAGGAGGATGTTCCAGAGGGGATTGAGTGGCAGGAGAAGAAGGATCTCCTTCTGGGGTTCTACATTTGTCCGAGAAGTTATTGGAATTCTGATAGAGGATGTGAAGAAACCAATGGCTTTGACTTGATAAGGCTCATCTCATCAGGAAAGCTCGAATTGCAGAAGTATTGCGCGTCGTGGGATAAGTCGAATGAGAATTCCGGTGATGGAAGGCTACCTCTAAGTAAGGCAGATGTTTCTCTGTTCCACTATGGGAAAGATGTAGATTTGCCATCCCACTATGTCCAAGTTATGAAGATGAATTTCTTGATGTCTTACTTTGAAGGTGATCTTTATGGAGCCTTGGCGAAGCATATCGATACATGCAAAGTTCATAGTCAAGAAAGTAAAATAATAGCATTCAATAGTGTTCTGTGGGAGCTCATAAGGGATAAAATCCGTTTCCTTGCTTCCCAACCTGCAACTGATGTAACTTTTCCTGCAAGCGTGCACGAAGTCGCTTGCAGACGAGTCTTGGTTTCGCTGCAGTCGAGTCTTCTATACTTGTCCTTTTCAAGATATCGTGACCTTTTCAGACGCTGTGAAAATGTAGCCCTTGAATTCTTTGAAGTTCCTGAAGCTCTGGCAAATCGGGCAACACCACCCATTTTAACAGCAATACCTTCCAGGAGGAGCATGAAGTGGACGCACAGTGTTAGGCCTGGTGATGCTCTGCTGGGCCCAATTCTTCCACTGCCTGTTGCTCTTTTGCTAGAACAGATTGTCAGTGGAAATCAATCTGGAGAGGACTTGCTTTCCGAGCAATGCAACAAGGTCCGCAGAACTTTCTTCCCTGAGATATCTCTCGCAGATGACTTTGATATTTCAGATCCTGATGCTTACACTGTGCCTAAAGCTGAGAATTCATTTTTTGCACACGAGGTCTTCGGTGGGTCATCATCAAAACTTGTGAAGGATGGTCGGTCATTAGGGACTTTTGAGGATCCGAACTTCACCACATTTGTTACAGGAATGCATAGGATTCATGGTCGTGAACCTTTGGAAAGAGCATGCTTATTGGACATGCTTGACGACATTTCGTTGGTGAATGTGGGTTATAATTCCCCAGATATGAAGTTTTCAGCAGACGAGGAAAGAATTTACAAGTGCCTCGGTAAACAGTTTCTGAAGTGGCATGGCAGTAAATTCTCATCTTACCAAGATTTGTGCACATCAAAGAAAACTGGGCGGTCTTCATAATTTATTGCAGTTGTTGATCTAGTGATAGCTTTGCATGTTAGTGCAAGGATTATAATGTTATACACCAATGGAAGTTCTGGATGCTCTCAAGAAAAGCTACAACCGTCAGGTAAATTTAGTGCTTCTCTCCTATTGATTCGGACAACAATCTTTAATATTTTTTATTAGGTAATTACTAGTTATACATTACCAGTTATTGTAAAAGCAGATTTTGTCTGGCTGCTGTAAGTTTTTTTGAACTTCATCATTCGTTTCATTATTATTGAAAATCATGTTTTGTCATTTATCTTTATTTATTTATGGACATGATCTGGCCTCAGTCTAACCTTCTATCTACCTTATAGTTAGTTCCTTGACAACGCCCACAAAAATAAGTGTTGAATGTTGTAATTAATTGTAAGCTCTTTTTCTAGTTTGACTCTTCATCTATTGCCTATTGCAACTTGGCCTCAATCTTTTTGGTTGAAGCCAAATTGTGCGTTGGAGGGAAATTGGTTGGAGCCAAAATCCAGCGAAACAGAAATTGAATGATGGAGGGAAGATTACAATGTTGATATCAATGTTTAAACTCATGTGGGACAAACATAGGTTCCTATCTCATAAGTGGGAATTCTTGAAGACATTTATGTTAATATGTGTTCAAGCACGTGTTGCCCCAGTGCCAATGCACGCTCGCCTTGTCCTCGTTCTCGGGCTAAAACTTGGCCATGGTCACGATCTTCATCTTGAACTCAAACTTGGACTTAGAACCCAAGGTTTAAAAAATGAAAGGCCTACAAAATATTTCCCTAGAATCGAGGCGAGGCACGTGCTCGAGATGGCCGAGGCATAAGCCTTATTTTTTTTTTCAAAAAAATAAAATTTAACCAAGCTATTGTATTAAAACTAAGAAAACTATATTATAAGTTTATAACACAAATCTACACACATATAAAACACATATATATAGTGTAATTCTTCAATATTATGAAGGAGAAAACGTTATTACTAGTGCAAGATTAGAACACAAGATAATATAAAGATAAAAAATCCAAATTCATCCCTTTCAACTTGGAGGACCGGGAAGCGTCTCTGTGTGGCGTGCTGCTGGGCTGTCAACCCTCTTCTCTTCCGGTCGACTATCTGGGCATGCCGCTGGGCGCAAGAAGGGCGAGATTGGTTCATTGGCGCAGGGTGACGGAAAAGGCGGAAAGAAGACTTGCTGGTTGGGGGGCGGCGATGCTCTCGCGGGGTGGGCGCCTCGTGCTGATCAGATCGGTCCTTGCGTCCATTCCTGTTTACTTCCTCTCGAATTGGGCGATCCCGGCGGGGACTAGAAGGCGTCTTGAGTCCCTTATGAGGCGCTTTCTTTGGGGAAGAAGGAGACTTGGGTCGCGGGGCATCCATCTGGTGGCCTGGGCTGATGTGGCCAAGAGGAAGTGCGATGGCGGCCTCGGCATTCGAAGTCTTGATTTGGTTAACGACGCTCTGATGCTGAAGTGGGTCAACACGCTGTGGGGTAGCGCCACTGGTTTCTTTCCTTCGATGCTGCGGGAGGTCCTTTCTATCGGGGGGAACATGATGCGGGATGCTGTCTCAGTGCGCTCTGGTACCCCTTTTTGGCGAGGGGTTGCTTCGGCGGTGAGGCGGTACTCCCATTGCTTCAAGCAGGCGATGGGTGATGGCAGCTCTTTACTCTTTTGGCACGACGCTTGGGCGGGGGAGACTTCGCTTGCCACTTCTTTCCCCCGCCTTTTTGCGCTGTCTGCGAACTCTTGGGCGTCGGTGGCTTCTGCTTGGAACGGAAGCGATTGGTTCCCGGTGTTTGCTAGCAATCTGTCTGACGCGCGTTTCGATGATCTCATGAGGCTTCTTCAGCAACTTTCGTCTGCGCCAAAGCCGTCATCTTCATCGCCAAGGGACCATTGGGTTTGGCGTGACGGCTCTTTCTCATCTAGGAGGGCTTTCAATGTCATCTCTCAGCAGCTGAGTCCTGAGCGGGGCCTGCTTTGCAACGATCTGGGTGGGCTGTGGCGGTTAAAGATTCCGGAGAGGGTGACTTTCTTTCTTTGGCTTCTAAGGCGTGGGAGGATCTTGACTCGTGACAGGTGTGCGAGGTTCCTCTCGGAATCTCAATCCCTGGATTGCGTGCTGTGTGGCGAGTGTGAGGAGACTCTGGAGCACCTTTTCTTCCTTTGTCCGTCTACTGCCGCTGTTTGGGCCGTTCTCAATGTTTCTTGGCTCAATGCTTCCTCGGCTGAATCCTTTTGGGCCTCCGTGCGCTCGGGTGCCGATCGACCTAGACGGGAATTGCTTTGCCCGTTCGCTTGCATTTGGGCACTGTGGCTCGCTAGGAATGCTAAGATGTTCAGGGGCCAACGATTTTATACGGAGAATGTTCTAGCGCTCGTCGGTTGTCTTCTGCGTGACTGGTTGTTGCTGTAGTTTTTGTTGCGTGTGTTGTTGGATCCTCTCGATCCGTTGTGTCTGTTTTTCTCTTCGTTCTCCCCCCCTGCTCTCTACTTTTGATTCTAATAATATTTGGGGCGATCACCACGATGTGCTTCCCCCGAAAAGGTTTGGTTTCAAAAAAAAAAATCATAACAGGTTCTACATTTAGCGTTGGCGGCGTTACGCCTGGTTAATGGTGGGTTCGAGTGGCTGAATCGCTTGCTTCTTTTCCTCCTACCAAAGAAAGATACGGTGAGACACTTGGAGGACTTGTGTCCCGTCGCATTATCTAATGTCGTTTACTTGATTGTGGCATTATCATTGCTGGGGGTTGGTGTGCATTTGCCTTCCAGTTTCAGTAAGGGGATTTGTTCAGTGCTGTCGCATGTGGTATCGCATTTGAAGCATGTCTTAAGTGATGGATGCTGATTCGGTTTTTTGAGAGATGATTGGACTAGACATGATTCATTCAAGATTCACTATCCTCGCTTATTTGCACTGGCAACCGATCTTGAGGAATCAATCAATGATTGTTGAGAGGGCTGTAGGGGGATACAACCATTTCCCACGGAGTTGTTGAACCAACAATTCATGGATTTCTTGTCTCTGCTTGAGGCGTTGCCACATGGAAGGGGATTGAGTGGCTTTATTGATCATTGCTCATGGTCTGATGGCTGCTTCACTGCGCGGAAAGAATATATGGCTTTCTACCGTCTCGAGGTCTTGGGCTAAACATTAGTATCGGATCGCTTTGCCGACTTGTGGAGATGGAAAGTACCGTTATGCATTTGGGTGTTAATATGGCTGATGTGGAGGAACCACTTTATGACGGGTGATCGAACCGGGGTGTGATAGCATTTGTGAGCACTGTTCGACAGAGAGATCGCTGAGCATCTTTTCCTCGGGTGTCCTATTGTAAGGGCGGTTTGAGCAGTGGTGCAAGTTGGAAGGATTTCGATAGTAGTCTGGAACGAGTTTTGCGATCACCAGATGAGCTTGGGCATGGCACTAGCCCACCTAAGGCGTGGCTGGCAACCATTTTATGGGTTGTGTGGCTTTCTTGGAATTGTTCCATCTTCGAAGGGGTGCAAATGTATATGTAAAATGTGATTAAATATGCTAGAAGTTTAAAGACTCTTTGGTCTTTGTAACTGATTTTACTGTGAATCTTTTTCCTGAAAAAAAGCTTTACATTTAACTCCAATCATAGTCACAATCCCAACTCCTTTAAAAGTATTACTCATACAAATACTATTAATGAGAATGCTAAAAGGCAAGTAAACAACATCTATATATGAACCATTATTGAAAATCTTCAAGAAATAAATTAATGACTAGCTCTAGATTTAATAAGAGCATGCATATTGCACCATCAGAGTCAAAGCGTCGTATTTGTTGTTACTATTATTCATGTCCTTCCTATTGTTAGATCCTCGTGTTAATCCTAAGTGGTTATTCTGTTATCTTCTTGTCCTATAAGAAATACACCAATCAGCCATCCATCCATCCATTTTTGAAATCGAATTCAGTACGTAAGATATAAACTTCAAATACATAAAACTACAAGTTCAACTTATTTTCCTTCTCCGATAAAAAACCAAGATCCAATTCCTCAATTGATCAAACACTGAATTTATCAATCATGAATCCAAAAACCTTCCTCTAATACCACAAATTGTCTCGACCTGTCCTATTAGTCGAGACAAGCGCAAACAATCATTATTTTGTCTTGTTAAGCTTATATAATCATGTATCTATAAAAAAAACATGGCAATAATTTTTCTTATAATATCAATTGATGTCAGATGCGAACATATACTTAGAACATCATAAACCAATATTCCAAAAAACATGCAGCATTGCATAATCCCAAGTTACTTTCAGATTTAACTGCTGATTTATAGTTAAGACAGAGAAAAATGTTCTCTTTTGCCTTTTTCATATGAACTTGTAACCATTATTATATCTTCTTGTATATCTATACAACTCAAGACTTCATTATCACCAACTATTACATATAACCCAAAATTTTACCAAAAATACAAAATCTTAGGATGACACAAAAGGTTGCAGAAGTCGGCAGTCGGTACTCGGTCGGCAGGGTCACTGACTAAAGATTAATCGGCAGTCGGGAGAGTAATCGGATTTAGTCGGACATTAGTCGGTTTTGATTTTTTTAAATATTTTAAATATATAAATTAATTATTTAATACATATAATGTCATTTATATTCATATATTTAGTGGTTTAATATTTTTACAAAATTAAATGTCGATGGTTTCATTAAATGATAACAACCACAAGTGTTATTATAATTCGAAATTTATAATGACAAATAACCATAGGGCTATAATAAATTAACCCCACACAACATTACCATGAGATATTGTGATTTTACCCAACATCTCACTCGACTATATAACTTTTTCTTAACAGAAAATTTCCAACAATAACTTCTTCTTATCAGAATTTTTCCAATAATAATTATAAACTACACTCAACTATATATGCAGTGAAAATAAATTCCCTAGACAGTGTTGGTGATTTCTTTCATTAGACCTAGAAACACAACCTAATTTCTAATATATGATTAACTGCAAATCATCAAGAAAGACAGCAGCTTATGAAAAAATGACAATCAGGGAGAACTACTTGGTACTTTTGTAAAAAAACCTAACCTAGGCGGCTAGGTTGGGTGTTGAAGAATCTCAAAGGAGTGCTTGGAGAGGAGCTTTAACCTCCCTCAAGGTCGGTGACTCCAAGGGGAGGGGTCCTTCGACCGGAGTCAGAGGAGATGCCATCCAAAGATGAGGTTTGGCAGAGGCAGAGTTGGAGGGTGCGGCGAGTTTAGGTGTCGAGCAGAAATTATGGTATGGAAGATTACTGTTGAAAAGTAAACTCCATTTAGAGGATAATCAAGCATTCGATTATTCGGGTTTTCGGAGGTTCAGTAAAAAAACAGATTAAGTTCTATGCAAAAAGCGGCCGAGTAATCGGCCGACTAAACCGACTACTTGGCCGAGTAATCGGGTCTGACCGATTAGTGACCGAGTTTGGCTAGTCGACTCGGCTACCCCACCGAGTTGACTAATCGGACCGACTAATCGGATTAGTCGGTCGATTTCTGCAACAGTGTCACACAACCTCTGGCTAGTAGTGAGAAAATATGCACATGCATGCTATGCTTCATGTTCAAGTTCTATCTATAAATAATATTAAACAATAGAGTCACGAGTCTAAGCCCATAAAAGTGCTTATACCCCGCAAGTGGATTTCAAGTTTTTTGGAAAAAAACATTTATTTAATGTAATTTGCAAGCTATCAAATAATTCCTCACCATGAAAAGTTTTAATAATAAAGTAAGCAGAACTTGAAAATTTATGTAGATGAATAAATATCTAACAAGAACATAATATGCAATAACATTATGAAATGCTGAACGTCTTGCAGGATAGTAGTTAGTGTCACACTACTCCGACATGTTGTACCAAGTCCATGAACCATGTCAAGGTATCATGGGAGGGAAACCAAGACCATGAATATTATTGTTATGTACGTAAAGACCCCAAAGACCAAGAACATCTAGTACATGATCCAAAGCTCTTTTTATACATAATACAGACTCGAAGCCCTCCCGAGTCACAATGACTAGGCCATAGGTATATCATGAGAATACACCTATCCCAACATGTAGTGAATTTTTTTCATGATTATTCCTGAGGAGCATGCCATAGTGTGCATTTTTCTGATATTATTTTATGAATATAATTTAAAATAATCAACATATCGTACCATCGAGAAATTATATCTTTCATATCTTGGCATAGTTCATGGACATACATCATTTACAATAAACTTTGCTCGACATAGAATGTATTGATCATCCTTGGTAAAAATAACACATAAAGCTGCATACCAGGAGAAATGAGAAAGCTTGGCTATTGGAAGACAATTTCAGAAATGGTCTCTGGTCCTCTAAGGTGGTCTCTAGCTTAGCGGTAGTGTGCTTGGCTAATGGTCTCTGGTCCTCTAAGGTGGTCTCTAGCTTAGCGGTAGTGTGCTTGGCTCAGTACTTACCTCCCTCTGTATCAGACTCCAATATAAAAAGGAGGTTCGGGAAATAGAAGGGCATAAAGAACGGTTGCAGAAGATGAGGTTAGCAGATTAGACAGCTTGGAAGACAATAGAGATCTCTCAGAGCAGGAGCTTAGTGAGAGGGCCAGCTTCCTGAAAACTATCTCGCTAGAGGATAAGAAACACATGACGAAGTGGAAGCAGAGATCAAGACAATCCTGGCTCAATGAGGGTGATGCAAATACAAAATTTTCCATAGGGTGGCAAGTAGAAGGAGAAGGCACAACCTCATCCACTATGTTGGAGTGAATGGATGACGGGCTGAGGGGATCATGCTTTGGGAGTTGTTCTTGCGAATTATTTCAAGGACTTCTCTAGGGGTTCTACCGTACGACAATGGAGATGGTTGAGTATAGGGGCACAATCTTAGTCCGACCAACATGCCAGACAACTTACCCAAAGTGTTAATATAGAGGAGCTTAAACTACTTTTTGGAACTTGAATGCAGATGGTGCATATGGCCTAGATGGTTTCCCAGTATCCTTCTATCAGGAGTTTTGGACCTTCGTGGGAGGGGATGTGCAGGAGGTTGCTGAGGAGTTTATGGATCACAAGTCACAATGGTGGTTTTAATCGAGTGAACAAGACCATCCTTTTCCTCCTTCCCAAGAAGGTCTTTGAGAGGG
Organism: Ottelia alismoides; assembly: GCA_037367405.1. Classification (NCBI taxonomy): domain Eukaryota; kingdom Viridiplantae; phylum Streptophyta; class Magnoliopsida; order Alismatales; family Hydrocharitaceae; genus Ottelia; species Ottelia alismoides. The sequence continues at coordinate 152,702 of JAZKJV010002051.1, read as the reverse complement.
TGGAAGATTTTATGCCTATCACTCTAATGCAATATACTCGGTGATTGCAAACGTTTTGGCTAATAGACTTATTGTGGTTATGGGCTGTCTTATTTCACACGTACAATCAACATTCCAGGTAGGTAGATAGGCGATAGTTTGGCAGTGGCTACAAAGATTATTGCAAATTGGAAAAGAAGGAAAACTAGAGGCATACTTTGAAAAGTTGATTTCTCGAAGGCCCGTGTGATGAATCCACGATTCATCATCTCAATATCTTGATCTTAGCAAAATCCCCGAGTAAAAGCTCATAAAAATGTACATAAATTCATTAAATTAACAAAATGACTCTTGTAAATAAAACTCACTAATTACTGTATATTAAATTGTACAAAATAAATTACACATAAAAAGCCGCAAAATCAAAGGAGTTTTATACATGTAAATAGCCCAAAACTTTATGTATTTTTAATAATTTCATATCAACTCCTTTTTGGCTAATTCTTTCTCCAACATGTTCATATCAATGTATATAAAAATACAAAAATACAAAACAAATTTTACCTCAAATAAATACTCCTAGATCCCAATGGGAAAAAGCCGTAAAGACCAACTTCCAAGCTAAATTCCCGCTTCGTATGAACTCCAAATTCAACAAACTCACTTTTAAAGTTCAAGTTAGAAAATTATCTATCCAACGGAAGTGGTTTCATTAAAATCGGAGCTCATTTGCAAAAGTTGGGTTTTGGGACCTAGATGTACATTGTATACCTTGTATATATTCATTCTTTCTTTTTACTGTATCTTTCATAATTGCTAAAAATACAAAAATATTATGATTGTGTTGTATTTTAATTATATTATTTTATAGTATTTTTCCGTTGTAAATATCTTTTATTAAAAAGACAAAAAAAATACATATTAGAAAAGTAAAAAAAATGTGTACATGGTGTTTTGTCTTCTTTTGTAAATTCTCCACTTTTTGTCTTCTCTTTTTAAATTATTGTAATTAAAGTAGCCAACTTTATTTCATTTATTTATTTAATTTCCATTCTCTACAATAACCACCATTCAACTCTTTACCACCAACTCCCATTCAACTCCATTAATAATATAACCTCCCACTACTTTAATAACCTCTCATTCCATCATCTTTATATACATGTCATTCTCCTCATTTTTTCCTTTGATCCATCTTTATGTGAGGAGAGCCTAGTTCCCTGAGTTGAATCGGTGACAGCGACGCAACTGCGGTCGAGCGACGACGGCCCTCTCTCCGGTGTGATCCGTTGGCTCTTTGGCCAACATCGCAGCCGCAACCGCGCGCTGCTCGAGCTCATCGCGCGTCGGCGATTAGAGCGAAGACCGTGCTCTCACGAGCACATCATAGGCGACCGTCTCCACCGTAGGTAATTTTCTTCTCATTTTGTCATCTTGTTAGTTTTGCATTTTTTTTAGCACATCACATTCACCACCATCTCCCATTTGTTTCTACTCCATCTTATTACCATAATCATATTTTTTCCCACCATGTTCATTCCCTGTTTTAACAAAATTAAAAAAATATAAAAAAATTTAAAACAAAAAAAGGGTTCTTTCATTACCACCACCATCACACCATTTGTTTTCTTCCATTTGTTGATACATCTTCATCTTCATAACCATCATCATCATATCATTTCTTTCCATATGGTTGTGTATATATTTCCTGTTTAAAGAAAATAAAAAAAAATTAAAACAAAAAAAATTATCCTTACAACAGTTTTTTTTAATCAAAATAGTTAAAAAATCAAAAAAATAAAAAAAAATAAACGGGAGCAACAACTCCAAGGCCACGCCGCCGCCCCTCCTGCCGCGCAGCCCCAGCGCGCCACCACCCGCGGTTGGCGCCGGCCGCGACCCCTCCCAGCGGCTGCCGCGCCGCCCCCTCTCCTGCCGCGCAGCCCCGACTCCTCCAGCAGCCACCGGCCTCGCGGGCACCTCCCGCCAGAGCGCCGCCCTCTCCAGCTGACGCCGCGCCCCGCGCACCCGCCGACCCCCGCGCGCGGCTGCGCGTGGCTCCCCTCCTCCGCCAGCCGCCGCCGACGCCCCTGCCCCTTGTTGGGTTCTCCCCACCTGGGAACGAAAGGGGAAGAAGAAGGTGCTTTTCCTTACTTTTTTTATTTGTAAAAATTGCATCTTTTGTTTCTCATGTTTTTGTAATTACAAATAGGTCTCTGTAAATATTTGCTTTGTAAATATTGTTTTCTGTGTTGCACAAAGACCCCTGTGTTCATGCGTTAATTTGGACTTCATTTTGGTATCATTTTATTCAAAGAAAAATACCATTGTGACGAGCAACTAAATGTCTACATTTTGACTATTTATTTGTATTTTTATGAGTAATGGGTAATTAATTATAATTGTTTAACTAAAATTTTGCATAGTTTACCCATTCTGTGCCATTAAATTAATATCTCACAAACGGTTGCTCAAAAAAATCCACAAAAATTAGGAATGATGCCTTGAAATGTGATAAACGTACTGTCCAAATTTCATCCAAAATGGAGATGTCTTGTGCCTTAACTAATTTGTAGAGTGAAATTAGTATTTGATTTTTAATTAAATCCACGTATATCATTTTTGCGAAATTTAAAGTCTCCTGTATGCCACATGAAAATATCTACGTAAGATAATTTGCACTTTGATTAATTTGATAACGTGGATTAATTAGGAATTAATTACTCACTGTCACTCTGTTTCCACTAAAAAATACATAAAAAATTCATAACTTGTCAAAAAAATCCAAAAATATTACTGTAGTCTCTTTGCATCATGTTTATATTCCAGTAATTTTTTCATGATTTTTGCTTACTGTTTGTGTGAGAAATTGCGAAAAAACCCATAAAAAGTGTGCATTTTTCCTTGTTGCATTTTAACCCCTAAAATTCCAAAAAAAGTACCTTGCATTCATCTCTGGATTAGGACTCTAGGAAAAATATAATTTGGCTGAATTGGATTAATTTGACATTAAAATTAATTTGGCCTTGTTGTGTGTTTTCTTAGTGTTGTAATTCACTTGCATTTGCGTTCTATTTGCATAAAAAATCTAAAAAAAATCACATGGAAATCTAGATCTTTATTTTAAAATTAAACCTCAAGTTGTTCCTTTGCCTCCCTGTGTTCGACCCCGGACTTGCCCGGGATATAAATCAAAGCCGAGACACTCTTCACGGAGATCTTCTCTCGGTTCTGACCGAATCGCTAAGTACACGTATTACAACGTGACCAAATTAAACAACGTATTTAGCGACTCGTTAGATGGCGCCGTTGCCGGGGAGGCAAACGGCTTAGGGATTAGTTTAAAAATTTGGATTTAGATTTTCATTTACTCGGGTAGTCTGACCCCCGAGCCCACTTGTATTTATTCCATTTTTCTTTTAATTATTTGTCTTCATATTCTTGTATATATTTTGTTGTTTATCTCTCTAATATAAATCTCTTTTTCCTTGCGAGGGCCCGGTGGACTTGGAGTGCATCGGAGGTCGACGGACGCGACACGCGCCGACTGCTGAAGTGCGAGGAGGAATTAATTTATCTTCGAGAGAATTTTTGTAAAAATTTTTGTAATTATTTAGGTAGTTGCTCATTTATAGCGGCTCTTGTTTGAGAGCTCGCGTGTGTAAAAAAAGACTTGGACATTATTTGTGGTGTGTCGAGCCTGTTTCACTCTCCGGCGAGGGTGGGGCTTGACTTGAGTGGCGAACTTAAGGATTAGGCACACGGTAGTTTAGATTCAAACTTGTTTGTGCCCATCGTAAATTAGGCCACACATATCTTAGAAGATTCACATATCTTATAAGATTCATAATGAGACGCACATAGACACGTACTACTTAGCTCAAATTCAATCAATTCTTCCCCGCTAATAGTATACTGTTTAGGTGCGGTTTTTCTCGATCTGCATGCATTTAGTGTAATATTTACAAATTCAGTTTTGCATAACGCATGGAGAGTGCTGGGATTCACTGTAAGTATACCTTCTTCTGAGCATGCATCATAGTTTCTCGTTTGCATTCTGATTTCCGATTCCCCTCTTGTTTTATAACTTAAGGTTAAAAGGAAATTGGGACTGAACGGTAGACGTGCTTGTGTGTTCACATAAATTTCAAGTGATAACCTAACTCTAAAATTGGGACTGAATTGAGCAGGTCGATTTTAAAAAAATTGGAATAAAAAGAACCCTTGTTCTCGGGTGCATAAAGCCCTCATTGTTTGTTTTACTTGCAAGTGAGAGAGAGACGACCCTAGGATAGAGCCAAGTCTGGATTTCTTACTTACTACTGGTTCTTTATTTTCAGGCGACACTAGTCGTAAGAACCGGGTCAGTCTGTAGGAAAATACGGACACCTAACAGCTCGTTAATCTTTCCAAGATTGTATTCTCACCAACTAAAATTGACAAGATAATTCGGCCGAACTCTTACGGCCTTCACGTGTTGAGTTGGTGAAATTGAGGGTTTGAATTGCGTTTGTATTGTGTGAGTTTACTCCGCACATTTACGTGCACCGTAGAACTAGCACCTCATTGAAATATCGTGTTCTAATCGGTTCTTTTGACATCGAAGATGACTGATTGGGGGGATAATTATTCGGACCTTGCGAATTTCCCGTTGAACCCTCCAAGAAGTATGTCTTCACAGGTCCATGCGCAACATGGACCAACCTGGACTCATGACCCTCTTGAGTCCAGGATCACCCACTCTCGGGATGGTTACTCTCAAACCATTCCCTTTCTCTCTTCCCACCTCACCGAGGAAGACCTTCGCCTCGATGAGAATATCTTGATTCACAAATCCTCTTCTAATCAAGAACACATTGCTGATTCAGGACCTAAAGAAGACACAAGAAAAATGCCTCCAAAGAAGAAAGAAGAGGAAGAAGAGAACAATGAAGACCCAATGAGAATGATACTTGCCAGATTAGCTGCATCTGAGCAGCAACATGCACTTCTGAGAGCTCAGTTAGGACAGTTGAATGTTGGGGTCCAACTACCAATGGATGCGGCGTATAACCCCGGACAATATCAAATTCGGAACTACTTGAATCCGGCCGAACCCGAGGTTGACTTTGAGTTGAAGCCGCACTTTCTGAACCTGCTGCCACATTTTGATGGGAATGCTTCTGAGGAACCATATGCATTCTTAAGGGACTTTGAGCTTATCTGCGCTAACCTCAAAAATCAAAATGTTAGCCAGGATTATATTAGGCTCAAAGCCCTTCCATTTGCCTTGGGTGGCAAAGCAGATTACTGGGTAAAGAATCTTGGGATCGTTGTCACCACATATGCCCAGTTCAAGGACCTGTTTTTGAAGAAGTTCTACCCTTTGAGTAGAACTAACATGATGAGGACGCGCATTACGAGTTTTTCCCAATTACCCCATGAAGCTTTTTGTGATGCTTGGGAAAGATTCAAGGACATCCTGCAGAAGTGTCCCTGTCATGGACTAAATGATAACATCTTGGTCCAATCATTTTTTCACTGGTCTCAACCCTGAGATGCAGGGTTTAGTGAGCGCTGCCTGTGGAGGCAGCTATACATCACGAGGAGCGGATACCGTCTGGAGGGTATTCGAGCAGATGGCTGAAACTAGCCGCTCACAGATGGCCAGCAGGGCCTATACACCATCCCCCAGTTCACTCTCACTTGGAGGGGGAAAATCAGCTGTAGTTGATCTCTCTCAGGACGTGATCCCTAGCATGGGACTTCTTGCTGACAAGCTTACTGTAGTCGAGAGGATCGACAGGAGGATTGATGAGTTAGATCGGAGTGTCTCCAAAATTCCAAAACAGATGGAGGAGTTGACTGAGAAGGTATCTAAGATAAAGATACCTGCCGTGACTGCACCCTCTACTCCCGTATACCGAGTTCACCATGTTCAGGAGCAGTTGGTGTCAGGGCAACCCCAGCCGTGGGAGCAGGACCCATCCTACACCCACTCTTTCCAGCAGCCACCTCCATTAGCAGAGACAGTCCAGGAGGAGCCTTCACCGGTTTGGGAGGTGAATGGAGTATGGTATACTCAGGACCCTGCCAGGCAGGGAAGTACGGGAGACCGACAGTCCTATCAGCGTCCCCCGACCTTTCATAACACCGCATTTACCTCCGCACCACCTCCTTCACAGCAGAGCCCTGGATTCCAGCCACCCCAGCAACAGAGGCAGCAGTACCAGCAGCATGGCCGACAGGGCCATTACCAGGCGGGCCAGCAGGGTCCGCAACCCCAGCAGCAGCAGAGGCAGTACTATGGCCAGCAGGGCCAGTCTTCCCGTTCTTCTTCTCAGTCTTATCCACTTCCTTCTTCGTCTAGTCCCGTGGATATTCAGCAGCAGATACTCGACGAGCTACGTTCCTACAGGAACGAGATTCAGGACTTACGGGTGGATGTCAACCGCCTGTCCAGATGGCGAGACGAGCAGACTGCACCCTCTACCTCTATCCCAGCCCAAGTTCAGGCTAACCCTAATAGCCTGAACAAATCTAGTTCTCAGCAGCACTTTGGTCAGGTATACTATTCAACATCTCCTAGATCTGAACATGAGATTCTTTCGTGTGACGAGGCTAACCACATGTCACTTAGGAGCGGAAGGACCGTGACCGTACCTGACCGGGCGAGGGATACGAGGAGGGGCATCTCTGGAGCTCTACCTGAGGAGTCTTCAGAGGACGAGGAGGAGAGGCATCATATTTCGGAGCCCCATCAGCATCATTCGAGGATTTCCATTCAGGGAGCCGAGAGGAGGAGGAGAGCACGTATGCAGCATCGTCAGCATGGATATTCTTCTGAGTCTACGAAGGACCTTGCATCTCCGGTTGTGGCGGATACCACTCCAGCTTCTATTCCACAACCTGTAGTAGATAGTTTAGATTTTGAGTCCATGTTGCATCGAAAAGATTCTTGTATGAAGAACTCTGTTTCCGTTAAGTCAAAGAATGATCTTTCAGTTCATGATTCAGATTCTTCATCCTCTGTTTCCCTAGCTTCAATCCCTTTCCCCAGTGCTCTTACGGCAGGAAAGCGCATCAAAAAGATTCAGAAAGATGACCCCGATATGGCACGGTTTTGTAAAGAAAACATCATTGTAAAGGTGCCATTTGATGAATATGTGGCTAACCATCCTGCCTTCCAAAAATACCTTAAGGTGAGATGCACACCTACAAGGGTTAGCAGGAAGAAAGATAACCGAAATATAAAGACACATGTCTTATCGGTAGCCACAACCTATTGTCTCAAGAATCAGACTTTGCCAAGGAAAAAGAGAGACATGGGTGCTCATTATGTGGAGAGTCGTATTGACGACATTGCGTTTGCACGCACACTCTTAGATAACGGTTCTTCGATCAACTTACTTCCCTTAGCATTATATCAGAAATTGGAGTTGGGACCACTTCGCAAATCTAGAGCCTTACTCCAATTCGCTGATCGATCAGTGAAGAGACCTAAGGGAGAAGTGAAGAACGTAGTTATCTCGATTGAGGGGCAGAACTATCAAGTTGACTTCACAGTCTTGGATATGGAGACCCCCAATCATTGGAGAGAATCTCAGATCATTCTTGGGCGGCCCTTCCTTAGGACCGCAGGCGCAGCTTTCGATTATGGTACGGGAATGATGAAGTTCCGTTCTCCAGGCGGAGAAGTGAACCTTGAGATGAAGCAAACCAAGTGTCAGCGACCCGATTCAGAGAGTAGCACAGAGTATTCATCTTCAGAGGCAGATTGCAGTTTGATTAGCACAGTTGGGATTTGGGGACAGATTCCTTCAGGACAGAGCGAGTCCCTTTCATCTGGAAAGGGTATAGTGGATGATGCAGTTTGTCAGGTGTTGTCTGATCTTGTGGGAGATGCGTCAACCTATTCCCATGATGACACAGAGATCCATCTGGATCTGTCAGTTCCATCCCCTTCGGAACGATCATGGGATATAGATGATGAGTCGGACGCGGCTTTGGCCGAACTACCGCGTTTCTTTGGCGATCCGACTCCCTTTACTTCTGATTTGGTGGCGAGTACTACTCAGCTTAGCCCACCTTCATGCAGCACGGAACCAGATTCAGATTCAGTTCAGCCAGATCTGCTTGATGATACCACATTGCCAGAACTGAAATCACTACCTCCTACACTTAAGTATGCCTTTCTTGCGGGACCCAAAGAGAGATATCCTGTCATCATTAGCTCAGACTTGACTTTAGAACAGGAGTCTAGGTTGTTAGAGGTCTTAGAGAGGAACCGCAAAGCAATAGGCTGGACAGTGTCGGATCTCGTGGGCATCAACCCCGCTCTTTGCTCGCACCACATTTTTACTGAGGATAATGTGAGACCTTCCCGTGAGTTTCAAAGAAGACTTAACCCCAATCTACAGGAAGTAGTGAAGAAAGAAATTGAGAAATGGTGCAAAGCAGGGTTTATATACCCTATTTCTGACTCCAAGTGGGTGGCCCCACTTCATGTTGCCCCGAAGAAGTCGGGAATTCAGATGGTCACCAACGAGGAGGGGGTAGAGATCGCGACACGAGTACCTACGTCGTGGCGTGTCTGTGTTGACTACAGGCGCCTGAATGCCGCGACCAAGAAAGATCACTTTCCCTTGCCTTTTATTGATCAGATCTTGGAGAGACTTGCAGGGAAAGAGTTCTTCTGTTTTCTTGACGGGTACTCAGGCTACAACCAGGTGGCCATTGCCCCTGAGGACCAGGAAAAGACCACATTCACATGTCCATTCGGCACTTATGCTTTCAGGCGCATGCCATTCGGGCTCTGCAATGCCCCGGGCACATTTCAGCGGTGCATGATAGCCATATTTGCCGAGATGGTGGGAGATTTCCTGGAAGTATTCATGGATGACTTCTCGGTCCATGGTGATTCTTTTCATACATGTTTAGCGCACTTGGACCGAGTCCTCACGAGGTGTAGAGAGGTGAATTTGGTACTCTCCTGGGAGAAGAGTCACTTTATGGTGACGGAGGGTATCGTGTTGGGGCATGTCATCTCCAAAAGGGGAATGGAGGTTGATCCTGCCAAGGTGGAGGTGATCAAGAAACTCGATTCACCTACCAACGTGAAGTCAGTGCGGTCATTCTTAGGGCATGTTGGATTCTATAGGAGATTCATTCAAGATTTTTCAAAGATTGCCCGTCCACTGATTGAGCTCTTAGGAAAAGACACAGAGTTCATTGTAGATCACAGGTGTCTGGAGGCCTTTGAGCTCTTGAAGAGGAAGATTTGTGCCTCGCCAATCCTACAAGCTCCTGACTGGTCTCTCCCCTTTGAGATCATGACTGATGCTTCAGATTTTGCTATAGGAGCTGTGTTAGGACAACGGCGAGAGGGGATTCCGTTTGCGATTCACTATGCGAGCAAAGTTTTAGATCCTATACAGAAGAATTACACAGTGACCGAAAAGGAAATGCTCGCAGTAGTATGGGCCCTCGAGAAGTTCAGATCATATATTTTGGGTTCTAAGGTGACAATTTATACAGATCAGACAGCCATTCGATATTTAATGGAAAAGAAGGATGCGAAGGCGCGTCTTCTTAGGTGGATTTTACTCCTCCAGGAATTTGATTTGGAGATAAAGGATAAACCTGGAGTGAAGAATGTTGTGGCTGATCACCTTTCTCGGATTGAACTTAAGGATTCTCCTGATCATGAGCGGATTAGAGAAACCTTCCCAGATGAGTCAATTTGTGTTATTGACTCACTCCCGTGGTATGCCAACATGGTGAACTATCTTGTCTCCAAGCAGGTTCCCCATGGTTGGACTAGGAGCAGTATTGACCGACTGAAGTCGGATTCGAGGAGATACCACTGGGACGATCCTTTCCTTTTCTTCGAAGGACCGGATTGTGTTTGGAGAAGGTGTATTCCTCAGGAGGAATACCAGAGTGTCCTCACATATTGTCATTCACTTGAGGCTGGAGGACACCATTCGGGAAAGAGAACCGCTCACAAAGTACTTCAATGTGGATTGTATTGGCCGACCTTGTTTAGAGATGCCATTGATTTTGTACGGTCGTGCCCGATCTGTCAAAGGATGGGAGGGACAGTTGGAAAGAGAGATGAGATGCCCATGCAACCGATGATTATTTGTGATGTTTTTGATGCATGGGGCATAGATTTTATGGGTCCCTTTCCCAACAGCCAAGGACATGAGTACATATTGTTGGCGGTTGACTATTTATCCAGGTGGGTGGAGGCTATCCCAACCCGAACCGCAGACAGCAAGACTGTCTGTAAGTTTGTGAGAGATCATATTATTGCTAGGTTCGGGGTGCCAAAAGTTTTGATATCTGATGGGGGTAGCCATTTTGTGAATCGAGATATGATATCTTTAGCTAAGGACTATGGATTTGAGCATAGAGTTACTAGTCCTTACCACCCACAGTCCAACGGCATGGCAGAGGTTTCGAACAGAGAGGTGAAGAGTATTTTGCAGAAATTGGTTCGTCCCGATAGGAAGAACTGGTCTCAGCTTTTGGACCAAGTTCTGTGGGCCTATAGGACAGCCTACAAGACACCATTGGGTACTTCACCATTTAGAATGATCTATGGCAAGCCATGCCATTTGCCCGCAGAATTGATTCATAAATCCGAATGGGCAATTAAGAAGATTAACTGGAGTTGTCACCTAGGGAAGCTTTGTCGAGACTTGAACTTGAACGAGCTCGTGGAAATCCGAAACAGGGCATTTGACAACAGTTTGATTTATAAGGACAAAGTAAAGAGATGGCATGATCAACACATTAGGTGCAAAGACTTTGTCCCTGGACAAAAGGTATGGTTGTTCAATGCTAGGTTGAAGATGTTCCATGGGAAGCTCAAATCTAAATGGACGGGTCCCTTTGTTGTTAAGAAAGTGCACGAGAATGGAAGTGTAGAGATAGCTGATCTCACAGATGGTGCACAATCTCATGTGGTAAATGGACAACTGTTGAAGCATTTTGTTGATTCAAAAGAGCAGTTAGTCCAAGTCGAGGTCATCAACTTCATGCAGAGCGAGCACAGAGCAGATACATCATATTACTCATCATGAAGATGCAGCATCAAGATTCAACATCTTAGAAGATTCATTCCTCTTGTACATTCGCCCTTCTTTGTATATTCTCCAGATCACATCGGTTCTTACACTTATTCTTGTCCTATACTTAGGCTTACCAAGGGCCTAAGTATAGGGGGAGCCGATGCCCTCCATATGTATACTCATCCATTTCTCTTCTTGACCTCGTTCGCCCCATTTTTGCTCTTCTTCTACACTTAGGCTGTCCAGAGCCTAAGTATAGGGGGGGCGGATCGACTTCTATACTGTTTATTATTTTAGCCATCCTACGCTTAGCACGAGCTATATCTTTTTCTCGCTTCTTGTGCCATGAGGACATAGCACATGCTAAGTATAGGGGGGCGTGTATACATTATATATATACTTTACCCATAGCTCGTACTTTCACGTATTTTTGTATATATTAAAAAAACTTTTCAAAAAAAAATGTTTTTTGTTCTCTTTTCATATTTGCTCTTAAAAAAATCTTTTAAAAAAATGTGTCCTTTCTTATTTATCTATATTTTTCAAAAAAAAAAGATAAAAAAAAACCTTTTCAAAAAAACTTTTTCAAAAAAAAAAAATCCTCTTTAAAAAAAAGGTCCTTTCTTATCTACCTATCTTTAAAAAAAAAACTCTTGAAAAAAAAGAGCAAAACTTTTCTAACAAAAAAAAAACTTCTTTGCCTTTATTTGTCAAAAAAAAAACTTTTTGAAGAAAAAAACACTTTTGTAAAACTTAAAAAAAAAAAACTAAAAAAAAAACTAACTAATAAGTTGGTTTAACCCCTGACTCATTCACTTTCACACAAGACTAGTGATGTTCAAGAACACTTGGTTTATGAAGTCTTGATATTTTGAGTTAACCAGCCTTAGTTATTAGGGTCCTTGACTTAATTATTCACATTTCCCTAGTTTGAAAGATTTGTGTGCTATATTGCATGCTTAGTCTCTACCTTAAGAATATGATCAGCACCTCACATACACGACTGCAGTTATGATGAGATGAGTTGAAATTTCACTTGAGGATCTGGGATGAGGGATTTGAGTTTGGACTTGATTTAATGATGCTCGAGGATGGGATAAAATCAATGAAGGCTTCATGAAACCTGAGTGTCAGCACATTTAGCCAGTATGAGAACATGGTTCTTGTACTATCTCTTGACATTTACCTATGTGCCAGGGTGTGATAAAATAAAAAAATGTTGATCAGTGTGCGCCAACTCTTGGTAAAAGCAGTGGAGCTAGCCAAAAATACTACAAATCAATGAAATGTCAAAGAAAAGCTCTCATTCCATACAAAGTCAAATATCAAAGAGCTTCCACCAAAGGCGAGCGCTCCCAACCATTTCAAAAGTGTCCACTTGGACCACCGCTATTAGGACCAGGAGTCGGGCTTGCACCAAAAAAGGGCTCTGCATCGTAAATGCTACAAGTCTGGGTGTAGAAGGTATAATAGATACTCAAAAAAGGCACACCCCGGTGTACTCCCAGGAAAACAAGTGCAGACGGCTCCAACTTCTCTTGACGGACGCACTGATCAACACCAAAAAAAAATGCGTTGAGTAATAAGGCACTTGAGAGGATCCTTGTTCCAATGAGAGGGAGAGAAGAAATGACACAATCCTATGCCCTCCATTAACTGGCCTTCCATCTACACTTTTAAGTCTGACAACTAAAGAGACGGTGGATTGGATGCAAGAAATGGTTTATTCCCTAGTGTTGAGGATCGGGTCCTTAGGAGAGTCTCTTAGACTGGAACCTTGGGTGACGTTGTGACTCTACTCTTGTAACTGCGGTCAACACTTAAAGTCATATCCCTACTATATATGTATACAAAGAGAGTCTGATGATTAGGGAAATTGGATACCTTTTGACTAGAGCTTGGTTCAGCTTAGAATTTTAGGATTTCTAAAACCGAGAGTTCTTGAATAGATCAAGTCTTGTTTTCACATGCACAGTCAGGGGTTAATCCAACTTATTCATTCTTTATTTGCTCGAGGACTAGCAAAGTTTAAGTATAGGGGGGTGATGAATCCACGATTCATCATCTCAATATCTTGATCTTAGCAAAATCCCCGAGTAAAAGCTCATAAAAATGTACATAAATTCATTAAATTAACAAAATGACTCTTGTAAATAAAACTCACTAATTACTGTATATTAAATTGTACAAAATAAATTACACATAAAAAGCCGCAAAATCAAAGGAGTTTTATACATGTAAATAGCCCAAAACTTTATGTATTTTTAATAATTTCATATCAACTCCTTTTTGGCTAATTCTTTCTCCAACATGTTCATATCAATGTATATAAAAATACAAAAATACAAAACAAATTTTACCTCAAATAAATACTCCTAGATCCCAATGGGAAAAAGCCGTAAAGACCAACTTCCAAGCTAAATTCCCGCTTCGTATGAACTCCAAATTCAACAAACTCACTTTTAAAGTTCAAGTTAGAAAATTATCTATCCAACGGAAGTGGTTTCATTAAAATCGGAGCTCATTTGCAAAAGTTGGGTTTTGGGACCTAGATGTACATTGTATACCTTGTATATATTCATTCTTTCTTTTTACTGTATCTTTCATAATTGCTAAAAATACAAAAATATCATGATTGTGTTGTATTTTAATTATATTATTTTATAGTATTTTTCCGTTGTAAATATCTTTTATTAAAAAGACAAAAAAATACATATTAGAAAAGTAAAAAAAATGTGTACATGGTGTTTTGTCTTCTTTTGTAAATTCTCCACTTTTTGTCTTCTCTTTTTAAATTATTGTAATTAAAGTAGCCAACTTTATTTCATTTATTTATTTAATTTCCATTCTCTACAATAACCACCATTCAACTCTTTACCACCAACTCCCATTCAACTCCATTAATAATATAACCTCCCACTACTTTAATAACCTCTCATTCCATCATCTTTATATACATGTCATTCTCCTCATTTTTGCCTTTGATCCATCTTTATGTGAGGAGAGCCTAGTTCCCTGAGTTGAATCGGTGACAGCGACGCAACTGCGGTCGAGCGACGACGGCCCTCTCTCCGGTGTGATCCGTTGGCTCTTTGGCCAACATCGCAGCCGCAACCGCGCGCTGCTCGAGCTCATCGCGCGCCGGCGATTAGAGCGAAGACCGTGCTCTCACGAGCACATCATAGGCGACCGTCTCCACCGTAGGTAATTTTCTTCTCATTTTGTCATCTTGTTAGTTTTGCATTTTTTTTAGCACATCACATTCACCACCATCTCCCATTTGTTTCTACTCCATCTTATTACCATAATCATATTTTTTCCCACCATGTTCATTCCCTGTTTTAACAAAATTAAAAAAATATAAAAAAATTTAAAACAAAAAAAGGGTTCTTTCATTACCACCACCATCACACCATTTGTTTTCTTCCATTTGTTGATACATCTTCATCTTCATAACCATCATCATCATATCATTTCTTTCCATATGGTTGTGTATATATTTCCTGTTTAAAGAAAATTAAAAAAAAAATTAAAACAAAAAAAATTATCCTTACAACAGTTTTTTTAATCAAAATAGTTAAAAAATCAAAAAAATCAAAAAAAAAAAATAAACGGGAGCAACAGCTCCAAGGCCACGTCGCCGCCCCTCCTGCCGCGCAGCCCCAGCGCGCCACCACCCGCGGTTGGCGCCGGCCGCGACCCCTCCCAGCGGCTGCCGCGCCGCCCCCTCTCCTGCCGCTCAGCCCCGACTCCTCCAGCAGCCACCGGCCTCGCGGGCACCTCCCGCCAGAGCGCCGCCCTCTCCAGCTGACGCCGCGCCCCGCGCACCCGCCGACCCCCGCGCGCGGCTGCGCGTGGCTCCCCTCCTCCGCCAGCCGCCGCCGACGCCCCTGCCCCTTGTTGGGTTCTCCCCACCTGGGAACGAAAGGGGAAGAAGAAGGTGCTTTTCCTTACTTTTTTTATTTGTAAAAATTGCATCTTTTGTTTCTCATGTTTTTGTAATTACAAATAGGTCTCTGTATATATTTGCTTTGTAAATATTGTTTTCTGTGTTGCACAAAGACCCCTGTGTTCATGCGTTAATTTGGACTTCATTTTGGTATCATTTTATTCAAAGAAAAATACCATTGTGACGAGCAACTAAATGTCTACATTTTGATTATTTATTTGTATTTTTATGAGTAATGGGTAATTAATTATAATTGTTTAACTAAAATTTTGCATAGTTTACCCATTCTGTGCCATTAAATTAATATCTCACAAACGGTTGCTCCAAAAAATCCACAAAAATTAGGAATGATGCCTTGAAATGTGATAAACGTACTGTCCAAATTTCATCCAAAATGGAGATGTCTTGTGCCTTAACTAATTTGTAGAGTGAAATTAGTATTTGATTTTTAATTAAATCCACGTATATCATTTTTGCGAAATTTAAAGTCTCCTGTATGCCACATGAAAATATCTACGTAAGATAATTTGCACTTTGATTAATTTGATAACGTGGATTAATTAGGAATTAATTACTCACTGTCACTCTGTTTCCACTAAAAAATACATAAAAAATTCATAACTTGTCAAAAAAATCCAAAAATATTACTGTAGTCTCTTTGCATCATGTTTATATTCCGGTAATTTTTTCATGATTTTTGCTTACTGTTTGTGTGAGAAATTGCGAAAAAACCCATAAAAAGTGTGCATTTTTCCTTGTTGCATTTTAACCCCTAAAATTCCAAAAAAAGTACCTTGCATTCATCTCTGGATTAGGACTCTAGGAAAAATATAATTTGGCTGAATTGGATTAATTTGACATTAAAATTAATTTGGCCTTGTTGTGTGTTTTCTTAGTGTTGTAATTCACTTGCATTTGCGTTCTATTTGCATAAAAAAAATCTAAAAAAAACCACATGGAAATCTAGATCTTTATTTTAAAATTAAACCTCAAGTTGTTCCTTTGCCTCCCTGTGTTCGACCCCGGACTTGCCCGGGATATAAATCAAAGCCGATACACTCTTCACGGAGATCTTCTCTCGGTTCTGACCGAATCGCTAAGTACACGTATTACAACGTGACCAAATTAAACAAGTGGATGTTTTCCTTTAGTCTGGATATCCTGAATGAAGAGATGCGTCACCACAACTTCTTATTCAGTTCTAGTAAATGACCGTCTTGAGGGTTTTTTTCGACACCAGAGAGGGGTTTGACATGTTTGCCCCTTGTTCCTATATTGTTTATTATTGTTGCCGATGTGCTGGCACACATGGTGGACCGGATTTCAGTGCAGGGCTGGGCAACTGGTTACGCCCATGGGGACATTTTTGTTCCTGTACTCCAATATGCTGATGGCACTATTTTGTTCATTGAAGGCGACCATGTCGGGGCGAAATGTATGGCGTTGACCCTGGAGATCTTTGGTGAATTATTTGGTCTGAATCTGAATCGGACTAAGTCTACGATCGTCCCCTTTGACATGTTTGAATACGAGGCTACAACTTGTGTCAAGGAGTTGGGGACTGAGCGTGGCTCACTGCCGATCAAATGCATCGGTCTTCCTTTAACTTGTGGCAAGCTTTGATACGCTGACTGGCTACCTATTATCGAGAAGTTGGAGAAGAAACTATTTGGGCATCAATTTTATCTAGAGGTGGTTGTTTGGTGCTACTAAAGGCCATTCTTACGACGATCCCTATGTTCTTCAAGTCTTCTCGTCTTCTCTCGATAGGGATCCACAAATAATTAGAGATGATCGTGCGGATGTTTTTTGGTCCTTTGGTTAGAACAGGTCTGGGATTCATCTGGTGAACTGGGATGCGGTTAACTTACCCAAAGGAAAGGGAGGCCTTGGAGTGGCCCATCTCGAGACCATGAATAAAGAGCTGCTTCGTAAATGAATTTTTAGAATTTGGGGGAGGAACGGGGACCTTTGCTGCAGACTCATTCGTCGAATTCATGGGATCAGAGCACGTGGTGTCGTGCATACTAAACCTTCCTTCTATTCTTTGGCTTTCTGGAAGGGAATCACCACTCTTGTCCCATAGTTACCTAACATGTTCTGCCTCATGCTTGGTGATGGTCATTCTTTTGCCTTTTGAATAGATGACCGGACTAATGGTGACCTGATGTCAACCCATTACCTCGAGCTTTTCGCTTTAGCCACCGATTGGGTTGCAACCGTGACTGACAATTGGGAGAATGGGAACTGGATGTCCTCTTTCTTTAAGAATTTCTCTGATTAGCGTACAAATGATTTTATTCATCTCTTGGATTCCATCGTGCTCATCGCTGGTCCTGAGGGTGGGAGAGACCACTGGACTTGGAAAGATGGAGATTTTATTGTCAAGTATGCTTACAGGGAGATGCTTACTCCACCACCATCATCTGTTGATTTCTTGGTTCGTGACTGGCAATTTTTGTGGAGCTTCAAACTCCCCAGTTGCATTGGTGTTTTTCTCCAGCTATTGCCTAGATGACGTATCCTTATCGGAGACCGATGCTTCAGACTTTTCCCGAGCACTTCTCAGCTTTGTCTGCTGTAATGATGAGGAGACACGACCTCCTTTTTTCAGTTGTGAGAAGACTTCGGGAATTTGGCAAGATTTAGTTCTTTTGTGGCTTACCTTTCAGAACCAATAGAATTTCTGGGATTCTCTCATGCTGAACAAAGATCAGTTGAATTCATATTTGCTCTTTCCATTAGCGGTTGTCTGGGCGATCTCGCTGGCTCGAAATGGTGTCATTTTTGCATCGAATCATTTTTATGTGGAAAATGTAATTATTCATGCCAAATCTCTTCTTGAGGCTTGGTCTATGTAAGTTATCCTTTCTCCTTGGTCTATGTAAGATAAGTTATCCTTTCTCTTGTAATAGAATATAACTGAGGTAGACACCTTTGCGTGTTCCCCCTTTTTTGATGTCAAAAAATAAAAATAAAGCTGCATACCATAATTTTCCTATGCTTCACAGTCATGTAAATATTCCAAAATAATTGCTATAAAATTGAGAGAAATCCATTTCATTTTTAACCAAAGTAATGCTGGAGACTATTCACTTTAAATTTAATACTTATGTTACTCAATTAGATCTACCCAAGTCATCAGCTCAAATGGCTGCGATATTGCATGTAAAAAAATAGCTAAGCTTTCTCTTACTTTAAGCAGGGTTGGTTGCATGGATCCTTGTCAAATTCATGCGGAAAGATCCGAGTGTTTTTGACAATTGACATTGGTTGTCGACTACTTAATGCAGCCCTCAAGGGGGGATTTAAGCCCTGATCTTTTAGGTGGTAGGCACACTACTCTACCTCCAGACAATTGAAGTAGGTACAACGGTATGGTATGCAGTATAGATAAAATTTATGTATAAAATCTATAAGATTATATAATATGTATTCTTGGCTACATCGGAAATGAGTATAAATATCTTCTTTGATTTCCTTGTTACCCCTAGCTAATCCATGTGAATAACTTTTGAAGATAGTGAATAACATGAAGAATGTACGAAGGATGTGAGGAACATGAACAACACACTAAGAACATGAAGAAGATGAATAACATGTGAAGAACTTGAAAAAACACGAAGAACATTAAGCACACGTAAAGAATGTAGGAAGAACGAGAACATGACAAACATACAAAGAATGCAAAGAACATGAAGAACACAAATATAAGTTTTCAAGATTGTTAAAATAAATAATGCGTAAGTAGAATCTATGATAAAAAATATGGAACAAGGATGCAAGATTTACTTGGAATCCTACTTCATAAGGAGCGAGATGAAACCATAGGAGAAGGCCGCATAGGGTGAAATAATGCATTATGAATCTCTCAATGAATATAATGGGTGGGCTTCTTGTATAGCCTCACAGACAGACTAGAGTCCCATTTATGTATGATGTGGGACTAAACAAGATAGTTGCGTAATTTGTTCTTGAAGAAATCCAATTACCCTTCTATTATACCCTCTAACACTCTTCCTTAAGCTATAGTTGAGAAAACCGCATCTTGCAATAAACAAAAATATACACCTCTTTCTTGATACAATTGAGAGAGATGGGAGGAGACTCACTCAGAGTAGTTGTTGTTGAGAGCGCGAAAACGTGTTTGTGACGATCAAGATGCGCATATGTAGAGTTGCTGTGACTATCATGACACACATGAGTAGAGTCGTTCTAGAAGAAGCCCATCGTGGAGAGTAGTCGCACTAGGAGACCTATGCGGAAGTAGTCGATACTCGGTAAAGATGATTGATATGCAGTAGTCTAGAGTGTCAATATTCATGTTGTGGATATACAGTAGAAGCTTGTGGCAATCACAAGTAGAGGAGAGTGGTTCTCTCATATGCAGATCTCGAGAGTTGCCTCTCCCATACGTGAACCTTGAGAATATCCTCTCCCATATCTTAGTGGACATGAAGTTGATTATTTTATATAGGGACTGCAGAGATAGTTATTATTATTATGTTATGTACCTGTTTGTTATTTCTTTATTTTATCTGGACTACTTTGTATTTTACCCTTAAGGCCTCTCCCTATATAAGAGAGCCTAGGGTTTCTCTCAATAATCAATCTCTAATTTTTCTCCCAACATGGTATATGTTAGAATACTCAGATGATTTATTCCATAGAGCCCTCGGGTCTCTTATATAGGGAGAGAGCCCTTGGGTAAATTACATGAGAGATACATAAAGAAACTGAAATAATAAATAACATAGAAGACGAACAACTATCTCTACACTCCCCCTCAAGATGGAGCATAGATATCTATCATGCTCAGCTTGGAAGAACATCTCTGGAAAGGTCCTCTGAGTAAAGGCTTAGTGAATATGTCCGCTGTTTGGTCCTCTGAACTGACGTGAGACGTGGAGATGAAGCCCTTCTGAATCATGTCCCTAGTGTAATGGCAATCCACCTCGATGTGTTTTGTTCTTTCATGGAAGGCTGGATTGTTGGCAATAAATAATGCTGCCTGATTATCACATTGAAGGTTCATAGGCAAAGGAACATCAACATTCAGATCTTCTAAGACTGCTTTAACCCACATCATTTCTGTGCTTGCCTGTGCCATGGCTCTGTACTCGGATTCGGCACTGGATCTAGCCACAACAGTCTGCTTCTTGCTTTTCCAAGATACTAAAGAGCTACCTATGAAGATAGCAAATCCAGAAGTAGACTTACGATCCCGTGGACATCCTGCATAATCTGCATCTGCACAGGCTGAAATAGACAGATCTGTACCTTTCTTGAATAGCAACCCTGTGCCTGGGGAAGACTTCAGATATCTCAATATCATGTACAAGGCATCCATATGTACTTGCCTCGGCTGCTCCACGAATTGACTCACCCGGTTTATTGCAAGGGCAATATCCGGTCGAGTTATAGTGATGTATAAGAGTTTACCCACCATCTCTCTGTACCTTCTCTTATCCACCTCCTCGGTATCATCATCGTACAACTTCATACTCGGGTCCATAGGTGTACTCGAAGGTCTGCATCCAGTCATTCCTGTTTCAACTAGCAAATCTGTGACATATTTTCTTTGAGTCATCACCATTCCTTGTGCATTTCCTGCAAATTCTATCCCCAGAAAATATCGTATTGTACCTAGATCCTTTGTAATGAACTGGCTGCCCAACATAGACTTGGTTATCTCAACCCCCTGTGCATCATCTCCAATAACCAATATGTCATCAACATATACCATAACAAAAATGGTACCTCTAGGGGTCTTCCGGACGAACAATGAGTGGTCCGCATTTGATCTTCTGAACCCTTGTCGTTCAATAAGCTGGGAGAGCTTCTGGAACCATGCTCGAGGACTCTGTTTGAGGCCATAGATAGCCTTATGAAGTCTGCACACCTTCTGAGTCTCCCCCTCAGCAGCAAACCCGGGTGGCTGCTGCATGTAGACTTCCTCCTGGAGATCACCATACAAGAAAGCATTCTTAACATCAAGCTGGAATATGGTCCAGTCACGTACCACTGCAACCGATAGAAGGATGCGAAGGGTAGAGTGTCTCGCCACCGGTGAAAAGGTGTCCAAATAATCTACCCCATATGTTTGTGTAAAGCCTCTTGCTACGAGCCTGGCCTTGTATCTGTCAAGACGACCATCTGCATGATATTTGACCGTAAATACCCACTTGCAACTCACCACAGATGCACCTGGAGGAATAGGGACAAGAGACCAAGTCCCTCTAGATTGCAAGGCACGCATCTCCTCTTCCATTGCTAGACGCCAACATTCAGTCTTCATGGCATCCTGATATGTTCGTGGAATCTCTACTGACGATACAGCAGCGACAAACTTCTGGAAATCCCCAGTGAGACGATGAAAGGAGACATGAGAGGCCAGGGGATATGAGGCACACTGTCTTCGCTGCTTCCTATGAGCAATAGGCCTGTCCAAGTCATCCAAAACAGTGCTGACCGGGTGGTCCTCCTCCTGTGGTGAAGGCTCCTGCACAGGCGCATTATTTAACCCATCATTAGTGTTAACATCAGAACATACCTTAGGCGTGCTGGATGGTTGACACGTAGTTTGAGCAGGGCCTGTCCGTCTCGTGTAGAACTTACTGAAAGGGACAACTGGGGGTGGTGGCGGGGGTGGTGGTGGTGGTGGTGATGTTGGTATTGGTGGAGTAGAAGATGGACCCAGGCTTGGAGGTGGTGGAACATAGACATTGGAATCTGATGATGTGGAGGGAACCAATCTGTCACTTGCAGGGGAGAAGTACATGACAGGTTCGAAAAATGTAACATCTGCACTCACATAGTACTTGTCATGGACAGGATCATAGCAACGGTAACCTTTCTGTGTCCTGGAGTAACCCACAAAAACACACTTGATAGCCCTTGGGGATAGCTTATCAAGCCCTGGAGAGAAGCGGTGAACAAAAGCAACAGTGCCAAAAACCTGAGGTGTCAGTGTAAACAAGTCTCTATCAGGAAAAAGAACAGAGATTGGAGACTTTTCCCCAAGAACAGTTGTAGGCATTCGATTGACCAGATAGCACGCTGTAAGTATAGCATCCCCCCAAAAGGTTAATGGAGCACAACTCTGGATAAGTAATGTGCGAGCAATATCAAGAAAGTGTCGATGTTTTCGTTCGGCAACCCCATTTTGTTGAGAGGTGTAGGCACATGTGGTTTGGTGAACAATGTCTTTAGATGAAAGGAAGCTAGCAAGAGAGCGAGTGCAGAACTCCAATGCGTTGTCAGTACGCACATACTTAACAGTAGATGAAAAAACATTCTGGACTTCATTAATTAGATTTTGAAGAACATTTCCTGCTTCAGATTTATTTTTAAGAAGAAAAGTCCACGACACTCTAGAGAAATCATCAACCACAACTAAATAGAACCTGTGCCCCTGATGATCCGGGACACGACTTGGACCCCAAATATCTATGTGAAATAATTCAAACGGGGAGCTACTGCTCCGACTCTGACGACCGGGGAAGCTAGATCGATGGTGCTTCCCTAACTGACATGCTTCACAACGAAAAGAGGAACTCGGAGAGATCTGAGGCAGGAGGTGACGCATCTTCTGTAGCGGCAGATGACCGAACCGGAGATGCCAGGTGTACGGAGAGACGGAGGCCTGGGAATGCAAGGAGACGCCAGCGTAAGAGTTACGAACAAGACGATAGAGGCCATTGTGCTCAGAACCACAGCCAATCACCTTGCCCGTTAGTATGCCCTGAAAAATAACAGACGATGGATCAAAAATAGCACGACAGTGCAAATCACGTGTAATCTGGCTAATAGATAAGAGGTTCATAGAAAATTCTGGAGCATGTAGCACATTCTGTAAGTGCATGGAGGGTAGCAAATCCGTCTCCCCCTGACCAATGATAGGAGAATGAGTGCCATCAGCAATGAGTACAGAGCGACCTGGCTGAACAGCTCTGTAGGACTGCAGAATAACTTTGTCACGGCATAGATGATGGGTAGCTCCAGAGTCGACAATCCATCCTGTGAGGTCATGACTATGAAATGAGACTGAAGGACTACCTGAGGCACTGGCTGAGGCAGATGTACTAGCTGACGCCGAAGCCGCAACATCAGAAACGTCTGCACCTTCTGATAATGATTGTGGCATAATATCACGAAGTCGTGCCACCAACTCTTCGAACCTGTGATCTGGAGTAGATGTTGGTGGACCCTGAACATGATCAACTACTCGTGCAGAGGGAGGAAAACCATGCTTGGAATAGCATGTATCCTCTGAATGACCGGTACGGCGACAGAATGAGCACGTAGATCGTATGCGACCTCCGCGGCCATGTCCACCACTTCCCCTACCACGAAACGAGGACGAACCACCACGTCCCCTGGAAACTGCCATTGCTGACGGAGTCGCAGTCGCTGTATTGGACGGAACGGGTATGCGACTGAGCCTCCTGTATACCTCTTCCATCGGTAGGATGGTGGCATCTGCTAGGATCTGAGCGCGTGCTGCCTCGTACTCCGGATCTAGGGCAGCGAGTAGTACGCCAACTATAGTGGCGTTACGAAACGTCTTCTGCTGTTCCGGTGTGGCTGTAAGGGGAATGGTGCTATAGAGCTTCTCGAACATGCCACGAAGCGACGTGTACAGGGAATGAAGAGGCTTCCCATTCTGCTTCGTGGTAAATATATCATGCTGCAACTGGAGCATCTTCGTCTCGTTGCGTACCTGAGAGTACGTCATCGCCAAAATATCCCACATCGCCTTAGCGGTGGGCTGGTGAAGGACATCATTCGCTATCTCCGTCGTGAGCGTACCTGAGAGCCACACCTTGGCGTACGCATCATCAGCCTCCCATGAGGCATAGATCCCTGTCTTCTCTGGCGGTTCATCCTCGGTAAGAATATGCTTCTTACCACACGACTTCATGAGACTGAGGAACTGCATCGCCCACAGTTCGTAGTTTGTCCCGTCCATTTTGACGATTGGTGCCGAACCTTTGAAGGCACCTATGGCGGGCATATCGAGCTTCTGATCTGACATAATGCCGGAGAAGAACAGCTACTGATAGACGAAGAAAAGAAGTGTCTACCAAGACCTTGTAGGATTCAAGTGCATAGGTAGACAATTATGCACTTGAATCGAGCATGACGCCGAGTGCTAGGGAGAAGATGGCACCCCGGCCACGAGTAGAGGCGTTGGAAGCCTCTACTTGAAGATGACGGTGGCTGGGCGGCGCTGGGGGGGTGCCCGACGTTGGGGAGGGCGGCGCTGGGAGGGGCCCGGCGCTGGGGCAGCGCTGGGAGGTGCCGGCGAAGGAGATGGGGCCGGCGAGAGGGGCTGGGCGGCGCTGGGGAACCCGGCGCTGGGAGGAGGCGGCGCTGGGGACGACCCGGCGAAGGAGGGGAGGCGGCGGCGGGGTTCTCGGGGCCCGGGAAGGGGGGGCGGCGAAACCCTAGCCGGCGGCGGTAGAGAGAGAGAGGGAGGGGGGGGGCGGCGGTGGAGGACCCTAGGTTAGGGTTATGGCTCTGATACCATGTTAGAATACTCAGATGATTTATTCCATAGAGCCCTCGGGTCTCTTATATAGGGAGAGAGCCCTTGGGTAAATTACATGAGAGATACATAAAGAAACTGAAATAATAAATAACATAGAAGACGAACAGCTATCTCTACAGTATCAGAGCCCAAGCCCTAGGGCTCTCCCTCTCCCCACCCGCCGCCCTATCTCCTCTCTCCTCATCTCGCCGCCGCCGCCGGCTTCCCACCTCCCCGGCGGCTCCCACACCAGCCGCCAGCCCTCCAGCGGCACCCAGCCCGTCGCCAACCCACCCAGCGGCACCCAGCCCCGCTGCCAGCCACCCCAGCGGCCCTCTATACCCACCGCCAGCACCCCCGGCGGCCCCCTGCTTCGGCCACCAGCACACCCGGTGGTCATCTACTACCGCCACCAACCCTAGGTGGCCTCCTAGTCCCATCGCCATCACCATCGGCGACCGTAGCCGACCTTCCGGCGTGCTCTAGCCGATTCTCGGCGATCCCCAGTGTGCCCGTACTCGTCTCTTCCTCCGGATAGATGGATTTGAGTGCGTAACGTCTATATACACACTCGAATCCTATGCAGTCAGTGTAGACATCTATCACTTTGTATACAAACCCTTGTTCTTCTCCATCGGCAATATATCAGAGTCGAAGGTTGATATGCCCTCCATAGGCGCATTCAAAGGTCCTGCGCCAATAGTCAAGATGGACGGGTCGAATTATGAGCTATGGGCGATGCGGTTCATGAGGCTCATGAAGTCGAATGGTAAGAAGCATATTCTTATCGAGGATGAGCCAGCAGAGAAGACGGGGGATATATGCCTCGTGGGAGGCTGATGATGCTTATGCAAAGGTCTGGTTGTCAGGTACATTGACGATGGAGATTGCCAACGATGTCCTCCATCAGCCCACTACCAAGGCGATGTGGGATATCCTAGCTGCTACATATTCGCAGGTGCGAAATGAGACCAAAATGTTACAGCTTCAGCATGACATATTCACGATGAAGCAGAACGGTCGACCCCTTCACTCCTTATACACATCCCTGAGGGGGATGTTTGAGAAGTTATATAGTACTATCCCACTCACAGCGACTCCTGAACAGCAGAAGACATTTCGGAATGCCACCATGGTGGGCGTTCTACTTGCGGCTCTTGACCCTGAATATGATGCCGTCCGTTCTCAGATCTTAGCCGATGCAGTTATTCCTCCAGTAGAGAATGTTTACAGGAGACTCAGTCGCATTACAGTTCCCTCCAGTTCCTCTACTCCACCCCCATCGGCGATGGCAGTTTCGCGTGGGAGAGGTGGCCCGTCTTCAGGTCGTGGACGTGGATGTGGACCCCAGGGAAGGGGTGGTCGCTTTAGTCATCCATGTTCCTATTGCCATCGCACAGGACACTCGGAGGAGACATGCTATTCTAAGCATGGGTTCCCAACATCAGCACGTGTTGCAGAGCACTCTCAGTCCCAGTTGACATCTGCTGTAGATAATCGTTTTGAGGAACTTGTGGCACGTCTCCGTGATATTATGCCACAATCATCTGGTGATTCGTCTGGTGGACCCTCAGATGTTGCTGCTACAGCCTCCACCAGTTCATCTGCTACTGCTAGTACCTCAGGTAGATCTACTGCATTTACACCGTCTCATGATATCTCTGATTGGATTATAGATTCGGGTGTCACATATCATCTCTGCCGAGATCGAGATAGACGTGAGTCCTACAGGGACATTCCTCACGGCCGCTCAGTGCAGATCGCAGATGGTTCTCATTCCCCCCTTGTTGGACAGGGGGAGGTCTTCCTATCCTCCATTATGCATCTACAGAATGCCCTACATGCTCCCGAGTTCTCGATGAATCTGTTATCTATTAGTCAGATTACGAAGGATTTGCATTGTCGTGCTATATTTGACCCGTCTTCTCTTATTTTTCAGGACATACTAACGGGCAGGGTGATTGGCTGTGGCTCTGAGCAGAATGGCCTATATCGGCTGGTTCGGAATTCCTATGCTGGCGTCTCCTCTCATTTTGCCGGACCAGTTTCTCCATACATCTGGCATCTACGTTTTGGTCGCCTTCCGCTCCAGAAAATGCGCCATCTTCTGCCCCAGATCTCTCCTAGTTCGTCCTTTCGCCGTGAAGCATGTCAGTTGGGAAAGCATCATCGGTCAAGCTTTCCTAGTCGTCAGAGTCGGAGCAGTAACTCCCCATTCGAGTTGTTTCATATAGATATATGGGGTCCGAGTCGTGTACCCGATCATCAGGGGCACCGATTTTATCTTGTGGTAGTGGATGATTTCTCTCGTGTATCTTGGGTCTTTCTTTTGAAAAATAAATCTGAAGCAGGAGATGTGATCAAGAATTTAATTAATGAAGTGCACAATGTTTTCTCTACTTCAGTCAAATATGTTCGTACGGATAATGCCATAGAATTCTGCACATGATCACTTTCTCAATTTCTTTCATCAAAGGGCATTATTCATCAAACCACTTGTGCGTATACATCTCAACAGAATGGTGTGATGGAAAGAAAGCATCGCCATCTCCTGGATATTACTCGAACCCTGTTGATTCAGAGTTGTGCTCCCATTTCTTTCTGGGGGGATGCTGTTCTTACCGCATATTATCTGGTCAATCGAATGCCATCCTCTGTTCTTGGTGAGAAGATATCTATTTCTCTCATTTTTTCTGACAAGGAATTATTCTCACTGACTCCACGTGTCTTTGGTACTGTGGCATTTGTTCACCTTCTCTCTCCCGAACTTGACAAGCTCTCTCCGAGAGCGGTCAAGTGTGTCTTTGTTGGTTATTCCAGGACTCAGAAGGGCTACCGGTGTTATGATCCTATAAATAAGAAGTACTTCGTGAGTGCTGATGTCTCTTTCTTTGAGTCTGTTATGTATTTTTCTCCTGCAGGTGACAGACTGGTACCATCCACTACCAATGTTGATGTCTATGTTCCTCCACCACCTACTTGGAGTTCACCTGAGTCTCCTCATGTTCCTGCATCCACGTCAGGTCCACCACCACCACCTCCTCCTCCACCTCTTCCACGACCTCCCATTTCACCTCTACCAAAATTCTATACGCGTCGGTCAGGTCCTGCTCAGGCTACACGTCAGCCACCCATCATGCCTCAAGTATGTTTAGATGGCATTACTACTGATGGGTCAGATTTAGTACATGTGCATGATTCTTCAGTGCAGGAGGACACTAGACAATCTAGTGCAGCAGAGGATGATCTTGATATTCCGATTGCTATTAGGAAGCAGAAGCGGATGTGTACCTCTTATCCACTTGCTTCGCAGGTTTCGTTTCACCATCTCACGGGTGACTTTCTGAGATTTGCTTCAGCCTTGTCTTCCGTGGATATCCCACGGACCTACCAGGAGGCTTTGAAGAGTGATTGCTGGAGATTAGCTATGGAAGATGAGATGCGTGCATTGCAGTCTCGTGGCACATGATCTTTGGTTCCTGCTCCTCCTAACGCATCTATTGTGAGCTGTAAGTGGGTCTTCACAGTTAAATATCATGCAGACGGCAGTTTGGATCGGTACAAAGCACGTTTGGTCGTGCGTGGTTTTACACAGACCTATGGCGTAGACTACATGGATACTTTCTCTCCAGTGGCTAGACATTCTACCCTTCGCATTCTCTTATCTGTTGCTGTGGTTCGTGAATGGAGTATATCTCAACTGGATGTCAAGAATGCATTCTTGTATGGGGATCAACAGGAGGAAGTCTACATGCAGCAGTCACCTGGGTTTACTGCTGAGGGGGAGAAGCATATGGTCTACTTCACAAGGCAATTTATGGCCTCAAACAGAGTCCAAGAGCATGGTTTCAGAAGCTTTCCAACCTTATTGAGCAACAGGGATTCAAGAGGTCGAATGCAGACCGCTCGTTGTTTGTCCAGAAGTCATCGGCAGGTACGGTTGTTATCATGGTCTATGTTGACGATATTCTAGTTATAGGAGATGATGTTCAGGGCATAGAAAGGGCGAAGGCATTCCTAGGCCGTCAGTTTGTTACGAAGGATCTTGGAACCCTAAGATATTTTCTGGGGTTGGAATTTGCAAGGAATGCACAGGGCTTGGTGATGACCCAACGGAAGTATATTACAGACTTCTTGATTGAGACAGGTATGGATGGATGCAAACCATCAAGTATTCCAATGGATCCTAGCATGAAGTTGTATGATGGTGATACTGCTGAAGTGGATAAAAGGAGATATAGATAAATGGTGGGTAAGCTCCTTTATATTACCATAACTCACCCGGATATTGCATTTGCAGTAAGCAGGGTGAGTCAATTTGTGGAGCAGTCAAGACAAGTTCATATAGATGCTATATACATGATACTGAGGTATCTGAAGTCTTCTCCAGGTTCAGGGTTGCTGTTCAGGAAGGGCACAGATTTATCTATCTCAGCGTGTGCAGACGCCGATTATGCATGTTGCCCTAAGGATCGAAAATCAACCTCAGGATTCGCAGTTTTTGTTGGAGGCTCTCTGGTTTCTTGGAAAAGCAAGAAACAAACGCTTGTGGCAAGGTCCAGTGCAGAATCCGAATATAGGGCCATGGCTCAAGTCAGCACGGAAATGATGTGAGAAGATCTACATGTAGCTGTACCTCTACCCATGAAACTTCAGTGTGACAATCAGGCAGCCTTGTTCATTGCCAACAATCCAGCTTTTCATGAAAGAACCAAGCATATTGAAGTTGACTGCCATTCCACTAGAGACTTGATCCAGAGAGGATTGATATCTACTACGCATGTGAGCTCAGGAGATCAGAACGCGGATGTATTCACCAAGCCGTTTCTCATAGGACCGTTCCAGAGATGTTCATCCAAGCTGAGCATGATCGATATCTATGCTCCACCTTGAGGGGGAGTGTAGAGATAGTTATTATTATTATGTTATGCACATGTTTGTTATTTCTTTATTTTATCTGGACTACTTTGTACTTTACCCTTAAGGCCTCTCCCTATATAAGAGAGCTTAGGGTTTCTCTGAATAATCAATCTCTAATTTTTCTCCCAACAAGGACCATGGAGAAGCGATCACTTTTTGAGGAGCGATAAGTAGAAGATGATGGACACGATATAAATATGTAGATAAATTTTAACTAGATGAATATGCCTTGCTTTCGCTTCACATTTCTCCCATACTTGTCCAAGTAAGAATGTATGATGCAAATTGAAAATTGCAACGACGAAAAAATATTTTTTGATGGTGGAAATATTTGGTGGAAGGAGAGAAGGCTCGCCGGATGCGAGGGATTTGGAGAGCAGAACTACGGAGGTCGCGTCGAGGGAGAAGAGAGAAAGAGCGAGAGAGATACGAGACAAATTTCAATTTTTAATTGACTCTGAATTGAATGAATATTTAGGCTACCATCCCCTTTATATAGGAGGGGAGGGATTACACAAATAGAAAGCGAATAAATTTCAAATCATAACTTATCTTAATTAACTCTAAATAGACTCTAACCAACTAACTCATTGCTCTAATTGACTCACCAATTAACTGGGGATCACATGCGATCTCCTTATTAAAAAAAATAAAATTACAATGGACTCAATTGAATGGAAATAAATCGAACCCTACTTAAATTAAACTCTAATTAAGGATGAAAAATTGAGCCCATATTATTTGTTTCACGTTGCATCAGCTATCTGCCACTTCAAAAAATTCGTCTCCTGACGAATTGCTTGATTTTTAGGTACGGTACTGGAGATTTCTTACCGAATTCATTGGATAATTTGCTCCAATTACGCAACCTTTCTTTCTTAATTCAACAGTACGTTTGTCGTTCTTTTCAATTGGAGGGCGTCTCTGCAACTTTTCTACCCCTTCACTTAATAAAACTCATAAGATAAGCTGTCCAACTTGTCCTTTAGATAAAAAACTTTTAGGAGGGGCTTCACTGTAATTATTCCAAATCAACTCCCAGTCCCTATTTTTGTAGAATTTGAATTCCCTTGGAGAGGAGCTCTATGTTAGGGTTTCTCCTTCAAATATTCGACGACGATGGGTTTAAGAAGAGCTCCCACGATGGTGGAAATTTCGGCTCGATTACGGCTGCGTCGGAATGAACATAGACATTGGTGGTGTAGCTTGTAGTGTGCATGAAGGCTGCAGCAACATTGGTTGAAGGTCGAGCCATGGCAGTTTCGAAGTCGGGTGGGCGATCGCGATGGCGGGAGATCATCTGCTGGTAGTGGAGCCCGAAGGCCCAAGAGAGGCGACGATACTTTGGGGCCCCTAATGATGATGCTAGCTAGGCAGTAGAGCTTGAATATGCGTTGATGGGGGTCGTAAAGGGGTCGGCGACAATGTCGGAGTTGGGGGCTGGTCAGAGGGGAGGTTGGTTTGGAGGGAGCTCGACGGAGGTGGTGGTGCGGCTGTAGGTAGGGGCTGCTGATGAATCTTTGATTTATCATCACTTTACTCCTTATCCTCCGAGCTTAAATAAATTAATTAAAATCATCATTAATTCACTCTAATTAGCAATTAATCCTTTGCCTTGTAAATAACCTTAATTACTGTATAATAATTAACCCCTTTTATATTCTTTATTTTTCTTATTTCTTCTCATTAAAAAATTAGATTAATTATTGTATATATATTTATTTTGTACTTTGAAAGAAATTAAAAATACAAAAAATACAAAAGAATTAAAATGTGGTGTTTTTCTTCATTAAAAATGCTCTAAAAATTTTTGCTTTTTTATTTGATCTCTTTGGCTTTTTGTCTAACATGAAACTTGTAGATCTCCTCGAGATCTACAACTTTCATGTTTTGACTTTCTTTTTCTAATTTTGCTTCCTTTTAATTCTTTTCTATTTTTTCCTTCATTTCTCTTTTTACTTTAATTCTATTGGGTCACGTGGCGCTCCTAGGCCGTCTAATCCAACCTCCCAGCCTCCGTCCTAGCCGTCCCTCCCCGCTTCTCTCTTCGCCCTTGGATCAAATAATCCCCTGCTGGTGACGTCGCATCCAACGACTATGATTCCTCCATGTCATCCTCTCTCTTCCCCACAGTAGGATAAACCCATACTCTTATCCTAACAGTCCCTTTGCACAGCATCCATCACCCTTGGATAATATCACCTGATATGATCCTAGCCACTCCTTAGTGCCCTCTTCAGGACCGTTGGATCGCAAGATCCGACAACTCCTGCTTCGTCTCCCACATCCACTCACCCTCTCTCTCCCACGTTCTCCTTACCGACCACCTCTCCCCTTCCTTTTCTAGCGCCTGCTCCGATCGCCTTACCACTCATCAAAACCGCCCCCACGTAGTCCTAACTCCCCCTTCCTTCGCGCGACCATCAATACCCAGTACCTCGCTCCAGAGCGCTTCGTCCGACCGTTACAAAACCCCTCCACCACTCACTGTAATGGACGACCGACTCCTACAAAAGCCGCTCCTCCACCATTCACTCTCGTCCACCATTACATGGACCAAGGCCTATGTTCCCTCCGCCTCCCTGAGACATACAAAGGTTGGAGCGAGGAGCTATGATGGCTGGCGAAGCCCAGGTGTGACTCTTAGTGGCCCGACCAGGTCACGACTATTCTACACCCGTTTGAGCACCATGCTCCGATCGGGTATGTCGTGCGAAGACCTCGAGCTCCTTCGGTGCTCTGCCCTGGCTATAACCTCCACCGATCAGGTCCGTCTTCCTCTTTCTTTTTCTTGCATTTTCTCCTAATTTTCTAGGTCCACTCACGCCTTCTCCCGACCCATTCTCCTTCACTCCACCTTCGCCGCACTGCACCCACCTTCGCCAACTGCCCCGTTCGCCCTCTCTTTCCGCCGCAACCCCATCGCCTCCAGGCCTTCTCCTCCACCTTCGGCGGAGGAGATCCGACTATGGGCTCCACATTCTTCGCCCAACCAACCCACCATTCCGTCCACTTGCTTCGGCTATCCTCGAGCTAACTCACTGCAGGTTATTTCTCCATTGGTCGGAAGCTTTCGAGGAGCTCCATTTTAGAGCTCCTCCTCCGACTAGCTTTCATCGCCAGCACCTGCCAACTCTGCCTCGAGCCACTAGCTCCTTTACGCGGCGTCCAGGAAGCTTCGGTGGCCTTCCTACTTTGCGGAGGAGCAAGGAGCAGGAGATAGCCCCTCGCTGGAGGTCCAACATCGGTGCCCACCTAGCGACGGAGGAGGATGTCCAGGAAGAGCAGTTATTATTGGATGACACCTCCTCGACGTCCATCCAACGGTCCAGACGCTTCTATGTCGCCTTCGCCCAAGCCACAAGGCTCGGTGGAACTGAGTGACCTCCGAAGCACCTCGGGCCGACACATGGTCCGAGGTACCTACACCGACCCTTGCCTGCATCCCTAGCCTAGCCTACACACGTGCAATGCATGTGCGAGCTGGGTAAATTGGATTTCATCCCCATAAGTTTCTAATAATTACAGAAAGACCCCTCCCAATCGCACGTGTCTCAAATGCCACGCTTGGGAAATTTACACAGGAGCTTCGACGATTTTATCATATTACATTTATGCCCCGATGCATCTTTTATCCATTTTATCTCTATACTTTTTTACCATTATGTCCATGGACTTATTTAATATCTTAGGCATATGACCTCGAAATCAAGAGATTTCAATTTCAATTTATTGCTAATTTCTCGCTTTACATGATGTTATATTTTATTCATTGATTTGGTGCATAATTTAAGATGCTAAATTCTCGGTATTTATTGTGTCAACTGCTCCTCATTTAAATGCCATTATTGGATCTATGATATATCTTTGTGCTTCGATTGATGATGAAACTGACTCACTTTTGATTGCTCAATGATTCGACTATTTTAGGGCATATTTTTGTTTTAATCATCTTATTACATAGCATAGCGTCTTGCTGAAAATAAAAATAAAAATTGCATATTTCTCCTCATGTATTGCATGGCATCGCATTGTACATTGCATTGTATTTCATCATGCACCATATATAAAATGCTCAAAAATCATTAAAAAATATTTTTCTCACACACCTCATGCATTCTCATTACATCATTATTTTTGCGTGATAATTTTATGCATCTAGTTTATGTGTGTGCATATCATGTTTACATTGGAGACCTAGATTAATGATTTTAATCACTCAATTCTAATCATTACTTTCCAATTAATCGATGAGAAGGCTTGCGTCCCTGTGTTTGATCTTGGTATGCTTGCCAAGTAAAAAATCATTGCCACACATTCAAGCTTGGGGTCGATTCTGCTTAGATCCAATATCACCTCCTGTGCTATGATAAAACGATCGAATTAAAGAGGTGATTTTGTGGTTATTATATGGCGTCGTTGCTGGGGACATGACTCATCCTTGTAGATTTTTTCGATTTTAATGTATTATTTTTGGATTGATTATTTTCAAATATTTATGTCTTCATGTTGTGTATTTTCAAAAATCATTGTCTTCATGTTTTTGCATCATTTTTGTTGATTAAATTTCTTGATGTATTTCTAACAATTTTCTTTTGTGGCAGGGCTCGTGGAGATGGAGGACACTCAATTAACATGGAGGCGTGAAGCTGGGAGCTCTCGCTGTGTGGAGCCGCAGAAGAAAATCTGAGGGAATCAAGAAATTTTAATTGGCATTTTGTGCATTTCATTATTGTATAAAATTGTAGTAATTGCATTTTCAGCGGTCCTCTTTCGAAGGCCCGCGTGTGTACATGGACTTGGACATTGCATGTGTTATGTGGAGCTTGTTTCACCCCAGTCCTGGTGGGGCTTCACTTGAGTGTTTGGACCTAGGGTTAGGCATGTGACTCTCCAAGCTTCCCTTTCAAAAATCATGTGCTTGATTCGTAGGTTAGGACACGCCGATAAGGATCGATGAGAATTCACTTCTTCTCCTTGATTCATTGAGATGCACATGTCATAAACATCGATCGATTTAACCAAAATTAGCTCAAATTCTTCCCCTTATAGTATTATGTTTAGGTGTGATTTCATTCAATTTACGTGCATGTAGTGTAAAAAATTAAATACAGTCTTGCACGTGCATGGAGAATGTTGGACGCACTGTAAATTTTCTCTCAAGCATCGAGGGTCTCCCCCTCGTTTATGGATTTCAAAAGAAAATTTTCTCTCAAGCATGCATCATGGTTTTCTCGAATGTATTAATTTTTTTGATCTTCCCTTGATTTACCACTTAGGATTTATATATGGAAATCAGGGATGACCGTTAGACGATGAATGCTTGATCTGTGCTCACCTTAATACAATGATAACCTAAAGCATAAAATTGAGACTGATTCTAGTCAGCAAAAATAAAATTGAGTAAAATGAACTTTAGATTATGGGAGAGCAATACCCGCGTTATACACATGATCTAATTGCATGTTGAGAGGTGAGGACGTATCCCTAGGATGGTGCCCAAAACCTATCTTTAAGCCCTGCGTAATGGACTTGAAATTTGGATGATCACTAACTAAACCAAACATGATAAAATTTGTCCGAACCTTTATGGTCCTCATGTGTGATGTTGGTGAAAACAAGGGTATCATTGCTTGTTTGATTGAGACTGAATGTGTTTTTCACCCAACCCCCCTCGTAACCCTAATAGCTCCACACTCACCTCTGCAGATTCACTCATCACAAGAGATTCAACCATCTTTGTAAATCCACTCCCACTCTAACCTAACTAATACCCCGGTTCCCCCTCCTTAATCCGTCATCCAGATACTTAGGCTACTTGTACATTTTTTGAGTATTCATCTTGGGCCCCGCCATTCTCATTGCATACTCTCTACTTAGGCTCTTCGCAGCCTAAGTATAGGGCAGGATCGGAGCCCCTGTCACCTTCTATCAACTCATTTGATCCCTTACCTCAGTCATCTTCTTATACTTAGGTTATTCTTAACCTAAGTATAGGGGGGGTCTCCTAAGTCAGTTCCTGTATACTTTCCTATATTTTGGCATGAGCTATGGCTTCATATCACCTTGTGCTATGAGGACATAACAACAGCTAAGTATAGGAGGGTGTATCGTATATATATTTTATATACTTTAGACATAGCTAAATTTTTGAAATTTTTGAATTTTTTTTTGAAAAATCTTGGGATCAGAGTATATTATTTTGTGAATTGATTTTCATAAAAATGTTTGTAAAAGCTTTTGATTTTTTTTCTAGATTGCGTGACATTGTTTTGAAAAATATTTGACAATGGTTTGAAAAATGGGATTGGGATTTGACTCGTTTTAAATATCGTCTGAAAAATATTTTGAAAATCTATATATCATGTAACACGATTTGGAAAATATTTCAAAATTCCTTCAAAAATAAGGGATTAAATAAGACTAATATGTGTTTTTTCTAACCTTTTTCAAAAACTCATAAAAATTTGAGAAATTAAGAAAATTTCTTTAGCAACAATTCTGACTACTGAGCTTAAAAATGAGTAGCTACTTCTCAGTCAGGGAATTATAGTCTCTCTTAGCAGAGTGAATGGTTAAAAGAAAATGCGAATGCTGCCATCTTGAAGTAATATGGGTAGCCGTTTGACAGTCTGTACCTACACCCATACTGGATTGAAGCGGATGCAACTATTCATATGAGCTTAGGTTAGTCATTATTTCTCTAAAGAAGCTGAAAAAATCCATAAAAATTACAAAATTCAAAAATCACAAAAAATTCACTAATTTTGGAGTTGGTGTATCCCTACCCATTCATTCTCACTCAAGGCTTAAGGATTTGAGGACACTTGATTTTTGAGGTCTTGAAAGTCTGAGCTAACCGGCCTTAGTCATTAGGATTTGAAGACTTAATAATCCATACCTCCCTAGTTTGAAAGATATGAGCGTTATATCTTACTCTTAATCTCTACCTTCTAAGAATATGATCAGCACATCA
Source organism: Ottelia alismoides (assembly GCA_037367405.1). Lineage (NCBI taxonomy): Eukaryota > Viridiplantae > Streptophyta > Magnoliopsida > Alismatales > Hydrocharitaceae > Ottelia > Ottelia alismoides. The sequence goes on along the minus strand of JAZKJV010002051.1, from coordinate 116,289 downwards.
CTTTCACAGCTGCATGAATGATGAGATAAGTTGAGATATCACTTGAGGGCCAGATGTCATGATGCTCGAGGATGAGATAAAGTCAATGAAGGATTCATGAAACCTGAGTGTCAGCGAAACCCTAGCTACTATGAGAACAATTTCTTATGCTATCTTTTGGTATTAACCTATGTGTTGGGGTGTGATGCACAAAAACAACAAAGCCTTTTCCCGCAATTAAGTAGGATCGACTACATGGATTCTTCGCCTCCATTCGGATCTATCTTGGGTCAATCCCGGGCTTATATCCACAAAACTAAGATCCCTTTGTATGGTCTCTTTCCAACACTTCTTGGGCCGTCCTCGCCCTCTTTTAGCCAGCTCAACATCCCAACACTCGCATCTCCTAACTGGTGCATCAACTGATCTTCTTTGCAAATGTTCAAACCATCTTAAGCGGTTTTCTCGCATCTTATCCTTGATCGAAGCTACACCAACTTTCTTTCTGATTGCATCATTCCAATCCGATCTTTACGTGTGTGTCCACACATCCACCTTAGCATTTTTATTTGTGCTACATTCATTCTCTGCACATGTCTATGGTTCACAAGCCAACATTCGTATCCATAAAGCATAGCAGGTCTCATGGCTGCTTTGTAAAACTTTCCTTTAATTTTTAAAGGAATTTTCTTATCATAGAGAACAATAGAGGCTTCTCTCCACTTTAGCCAGCCTGCATTTATTCTATTAGTAACATCTCCATCAATTTCTCCATCATGTTGCAGAATAGATCCCAAATATATAAAGGAATCTCTCTTCTGAATGTTATCATCACCAATCTTCACCTCTATTCCTTCACCATTGCTTCCATCAAAGGCGCACTCCATATATTCCGTCTTAACCCTACTTATACGAAATCCTTTAGTATCCAACTCATGCTTCTAGACCTCAAGCTTCTCATTTACTCCATCTCTAGTCTCGTCAATTAACACAATATCATCAGCAAATAACATACACCAAGGTAACTCATCCTGAATGTGACTTGTCAACTCGTCCTTAATCAAAGTAAAAAGAAATGTACTCAAAGCAGAACCTTGATGTAAACCAATGTTGATGTCAAAATATCCAGTGTTCCCGGACGAGGTCCTTACACAAGATAAAGCCCTATCATACATGTCCTTTATGAGGTTAATGTATAGGATATGTACTTGTCTCTTCTCCAACACTCTCCACAATATCTTTCGTGGGACATAATCATAAACCTTCTCCAAATCAATAAAGATCATGTGGAGGTTCTTTCTTTTAGCTCTATAAATCTCCATTGTTCTCCTCAGCAAATGGGATGGCTTCAATCGTTGAGCGACCTGGCATAAATCTCCATTGTTCTCCTCAGCAAATGGATGTGCTGGGGTGTGATGAAACTAAATAAATTGTTGTCCAGTGTGCGTCAACTTAGTAAAAGTAGTGGAGCTAGCCTACAAAAAGAAAAGAAAGAAAATGTTGAATGCAAAGAGCTCCCAAATACGAAGTCAATCTCAAAGACCTTCAATCAAAGGTGAGCGCTCCCAACCATTTCAAGGTGTCCATTTGGACCAAAGCTATTTAGGAATAATGATCCGACTAGTACCTTAAAAAGGGCTTTGCATTGTAAGCGATACGAGTTTGGGCGTAATTATATTAGATACTTAAAGATGGCACTCCCCGCTGTACTCCCAGGAAAACACGTACATGCGACTCAACAACTCTTGAGGGACACATTGATCAATAAACAAAAAAAATACATGTGTTGAGTAATAAGACACTCGAGAGGATCCTTGTTCCAATGTGAGGGAGTGAAGAAATACACAAACTCATGCCCTCCATCATCTGGCCTTCTACCTACATTTTTCAAGTCTTACACACGACATAGAAGGTGGATTGAACGCAAGAAGTGACTTATTCCCTAGTACCGAGGATTAGGATTAGAGGAGAGTTTCCTAGACTGAGACCTTGGACGACATCTCGACTCGACTCTCATGATTGCAGTACACTAAATGTCATATCCTTATATTATATGCACAAATAGAGAGTCTGATAATTAGAGAAGTTGGATTTCTTTTAACCAGTGCTTGGTTGAACCCATAATTTTAGGATCACTCAAGTCATGGGTCCTTGATGAATTGAGCCTTTAAAAATTCACATGCACTGTCAGGGATTAATCCAACTCCTTCATTCTTTAGATGCTCGAGGACGAGCATAGTTTGAGTATAGGGAGGTGATGAATCTCTGATTGATAATCACTATACTCCTTTGTTATCCTCTGAGCATAAATAAATTAATAAAAATCATTATTAATTCACTCCAAATAGCAATTGACCTTGTATGTAATCTTAATTAGTATATAATAATTAACCCCTTTTAATTTATTTTTTCTTATTTTCTTTTCATTTTAAAAATTAGATTAATTATTATATATATTTATTTTGAGCTTTAAAAAGAAATTAAAAATAAAAATATTTATAAAATAATGGGTGTTTTATAATTAAAAAATCTCTCAAAAATTTTACTTTGTTTATTTGATCTTTTTTGGCTTTTTGTTCAACTTGAAGCTTGTAGATATCCTCGAGATGTCACTACAAATTGTTGTACCTTTTAGGACGCTAAATGGCAACGGTCAACGCACAACTGTCTCCTATATAATCGAAGGGCACAGTTGTGGCGTAACCGTCCCTTCTGTTAAGTGTACAATGGACGTTCTTTATTGATCATTCCCGATGATCGAATCTTTAGCGATGGTTATATAACCGTCCCATACTAATACAACTTCTGCTTGTTTTTTTTTCTACGGGGATCTTAGGGGATAGCCTTGACCGTCCCCTCTGGTTTACAGTTGATGTCGCGGAAATAACTCAGAAGGAATGATTTCTACCGTCCCTTATTGTTTGAGTATTTGGTTGTGCACCTCTTATGATGTAGATGGGTAAATGGATACCTCTAGGATCCATTTACCTGATCCATATGTTTAGTTCCATATCTACCAGTGGTGGGACTTAGAGGCTCTGTGGAGGCTATATAAGGAGCCCTAGACCTCCTGTATCTATTGAAAAAAAGCAACACAATATCCGCCCCTTTGAGGGCTTCTCCCGTGGTTTCATCCCGCTCTTTAGGGAGTAGGATTCCACGTAAAAATCCTTTGTGTTCTTCAAGTTTATTCTTTCTATTTTATGCTTTGTTTATCATTCTGCTTCCGCATTCTCTATTTTCTAACATGGTATTGGAGCAAGTCATTCTTGGGATTTTTATCAGATTTGATTTTATTAGTTTGAGATTTGGTCAAGAGTTTTAGGGTTTATTATGAAACCCTAATTCTTCAAGAGCTTGAGATTCAATGTTCTGTTTTGGAGTCCTTCCCGTGATTTCTTCATGGTGCGCATGCGACGCTTGGCTCCATGATCCATAGCATCATCCTCCAGTTCTTCAGAAGATTGTCACGAAGTTCCAGATGTTTTAGGGTTTTGTGAAACCCTATCAGATCTCAACATTTAGGCGCCAGATCTGCAGTTCTTCCAGGAGAAGACTCCGCTGCAGTTCTTCTTTCAGGAGATGTCACATCTTTTAGCATCTAGGGTTTCACCCTTGCTCGTGCCAAAGAAAGATTCATGCGGCCCCCCTTCGCGCTCTAAGCTTCTTCCAGCCATTTGTTTCATATGTCGGAACATTACAGATATTTTTTCCTATGATCTCGTGCACCGGCGATGGTGCTCTGATCAGACCCACAACATGCCTCTCCAGGTCCAGGTGATGGCACATAAAGGAGCCCCCAGGCGGAGCCCCCAGTTTTCCTCCAAGCAGCATGAGATCGTACCCTCCTTGCGCATCTCCAGGAACGCGACCTTCCTTCTCGCGTGCACCTCCTTGCTCACCGCACCTCACCTCTTCAGGCGGCATGCTAGATCTCTCCTACTTCTCTTAGATCACGAGCCACACTAGGAGGCTCCATCAGAAGCTGAAGACCATGCACGATGCTTCCGTGCGAGCCTCCTGCATCAGGGTGGTACTGATCTCCTACGACGAGCCCCATCTCACACACAAATCTCCAGAATCGTGAGCATCTCCTTATCATACAACGGCTCCAGAATCGTGAGCATCTCCTTATCATACAACGGCGACGCTGATCAAGCATCTTCAAGCCCCATCAGGAGGGCGACGAGCCCCATCAAGCACTCAAGCATCTCGTTTGCCTCTCGCTCAGCGGCACGAGTCTGCTCCTGGCAGCGCGAACACGATTGGGTTTCCATAGTAGGAACCCTAGGCTGCTGCAGGAACAAAAGGGGCCAGCGATGACCCTTCATTTGTTTAAAATTTTTTGGGTTATTTATTGTGAAGCCCAAGTGGGCTGATGTTTAAAAAAGGGGGGGGGTTGTGTCCTTGGGTCCTTTGGGCCGTGAAATAAATAAAAGGGCCGAGATTTAACAGACTCGCATTGAGTTGATATTGTTTGTAGTATTATGTAGCGTTAGTTGAGTTTCTTTCTGTTTGTCGAAGCTGAGCATTGCATGCTCCAGATTGAGGTGGAGCATTGGAGTATTTGGTTGTGCGCCTCTTATGATGTAGATGGGTAAATGGATACCTCAGGATCCATTTACCCCATCCATATGTTTAGTCCCACATCTACCAGTGGTGGGACTTGGAGGCTCTGTGGAGGCTATATAAGGAGCTCCAGACATCCAGTATCCATTGAGAAAAAGCAATGCAATATCTGTCCCTTTGAGGGCCTCTTTTGTGGTTTCTTCCCGCTCCTTAATGAGTAGGGTTCTACGTAAAAATCTTTTGTGTTCTTCATGTTTATTTTTTCTATTTTATGCTCCGTTTATTCCGCTTCCGCATTCTCTATTTTCTAACACTTATATATACGTAGACGGGACAATCTGATGACCATCACTCATGTCTGCACTGAGGGGACATGTGAAAAATATCTGTACTCATAGGGGATGGTCTACTTACAATCGTTCCGACATATGAAAAATATCTGTACCTATAGGGGACGGTTAACTTACAACCGTCACCGATCATTATTAAAAAGGACGGCCGAACGACAGTCCCCGATGGTCTTATATCCCATCTCGGCCGAATCCCTTCCTCATTCCGCTACTCATTACCCTCTCTCTGCCCTCGTCGTCGCCCGAGCTCCTCCTCCCCTTCGAAGCCTCCGTCAATGCGGCCGCTACCTTCCTCCGCTCTCGGTTGATGACGTCCATTGTTCTCTTCTTCGGTTGTGCGTTCTTTCCAACTTTTTTCACTTGTAATACATTATTGTTTGAAATATACTTGTTTTTAAGTATGTTTTGTTTTGAAAGTGATAGTCTACTCATTATGATTAGTCATTGTCATGAATTTTATCTGTAGTCATCATGTTTAGTTGTAATGAAAAAGTTATAAATCCTAATTAATGTTATATATCTTGCTTGGAGAATAATACTAAAATGATTAGAGTATAGGAAAGATAGTGTTTAAGAGATACATACGAGATATTAACCTTGTTTTTATCTTTGGATCTTTACCTTTAGGAAATTGATAAAAGTTGGATGAACAAAAGGTTTGATGATTATCAGACATATAACAAATGTGTTATCGGATTCCTAAATTGGGCATCTCGGTATGAGTCACTCTATCATATTGTTGGAGGCGAATGAGATAGGATCCATTGTCTTTGCATTAGATGCAATAACACTCTGAGTCGTAATCGAAATATACTTTACAAGCACTTGATATTAAATGGTTTTTAGCTTCACTATACGAATTGGATGTATCATAGTGAAGAGTTAATATTTGCAGAAGTCAATGATGACTCAGTTGATAATGAAAGAGATATGTCTGAAACAGATGACCGTGGTGAAATGTTGGACAATATTCGAGAGCATAACGTTGATGAAAAGACCGAATCGCTTCAAAACACTTTACATGAAAAGATAAAAGATGCAGAAAATTCTATATGTCCAGGAATCGAAATGTCTCGTTTACGATTTCTTTTGGAGTTGTTTAAGTTAAAAGTGAAAAATTGTTATACAACAGCTATGACGACAGATGTGTTGTAGTTAGTTAGGACATTATTAAATAAATCTGAAAGTTTCCCAAAAGATTAGAAGAACACTAAGTCAAGATTCCGCTCACTTGTGCACGAGGCCTATCAGCTGCTCAGCGAGATCGGTTGCTTCGAAATGGTGTGATGGATGATCTGATATGGAGAGACCTGCGCTTTGTGGACGGTGCTTGTTCTAGCATCGAGGTTTACGTGGCAGAGGTCCGTGGAGTTCCCTTCCTTTCCAGATCGGTCCACTGCCTTAATCGGACTCTCCGGCGGTGGGGAGAGGTGCTCGCGGTCGTCGATAATGGACCAGCGCTGGGCTCGGAGCATGATATCACTAGGATCCTGATGGAGTGCAATAAGAATTTTCTCGATGGTGCGACTGACCGTGTATTTTATGAGGCTATGGACATCGGTCGCTTCCGGTGTAGGGTGGAGTTGACGATCGTTGACCCGTCGCCTCCCCCGGAGGTGCAGAGGAGGGTTGGGGTCGTGTCGCCGGAGACTCGGAGGGGGATTGGCGTCGCCTCGTCTTCTGGGCGACAGGTGGCCTTGCATGGTGACGCTTCGTGGTACTCGTCCCACGGAAATGATTTCGCACGTCCCTTCGGATCCTCCCCTCGAGTACTGTGCATGGATTCTTCAAATGACGGTTTGTCTGCTGACGTGGCAGGACGCGGGAATGGCTCCAGGGATCACTGTGCCTCTTCGCTGTTGGGCTCGACCGTCGGGTCCCGGCTAGCGGGCTCAGCATTTGGATCGTAATGCGGGTCGGGCGATTACTGGAGTTAGATACTGTTTATCTTTCGGGTCAATTACGGAGGAGCACTCGGACCCTGCTCCGTTTCTATTCTCCTCCTCTTCTGTTATCTTCTCCGACCGATTGGATGGCATGGCTCTCTCTGCTGGGTACGCGGGTGGCGCGTCGGCGGGGCAGGGTTTCTCCTCGTCCTCATTGGATGCGGAGGGGTGGGGTCGTAGAAGCTCGGCTTTGGCCGTGTTGGAGGGCCCTTCGTCCACCACCTCTGTTCGCAGTGCTTCAGTTCGGCCTTGTGTTACTCTGACTGAGGTGGAAGGTGCTGGAGCGGCTGAGGGGATGACTGAGAAGAGGTCTGCTAAAAGGTACAGGAGGAGGAACATGGCACGGTCGATGGTCACTGAGCCGCAGTTGTGCTCGTCTCTGAAGGATGCTATTGCGGCGGCCGCTGGTGTGGTCCGTGTTAGGGGGCAGTTGGAAGGGTCCTTATGAAGGTACTTACTTGGAATATGCGGGGGTTGGGGGAGGCGAAAAAGAGAACTATGGGGTCGAGGTTCGCAGAATGGGGGTGTGATGTCGTCATGTTGCAAGAAACGAAGATTCAAGGGATGGATGACGTTCTTTGGAGGTCGTTTGGTGTGGGGGGATTGGATGAGGTCAGGTCTCTCGTTGCGGTGGGGACGGCGGGCGGTTTGCTTATCGCTTGGAGATCTGCGGCTTTCACACTCGACTCGGTCCTTAGAGGGAGGCATGTTGTCTCCGTTCTTTTGGTATGTGTGGATTCTTCTTTGCCGATTGCCTTTTCTTGTATCTACGTGCCCTGCTGCAGTATTAAAAGAAAGGAGCTTTAGGAGGATCTGCGGGAGGCAGGTCGACGGTTCGCGGGGATCCCATGGTTAGTTGGGGGTGACTTCAATGTTACCCTTCGCTCGTCGGATAGACCACGGTCCAGGGGTGGTCAAGACCCGGGCTCGTTGGATTTTGCGGAGGTCGTGGTCTCTTTGGCTCTTGAGGATTTGGGAGCGGGTGATATCGCATACACTTGGAGAAATTCGAGCTCCCGTATTGACATATTCTTGGCATCTTTGGAACTTTTGGAAGGTTTCCCTCTTTGTAATGTGTCTGCCAGGCCTAGGAGCATGTCTGATCACAATCCTATTCATTGGGATTCTGGCGATGCATCCGTGTCGAGGGGATTTTTTAGATATGAGAAATGCTGGCTGCTGGAAGACAACTTCACGGATCTGGTGACTGCTCATTGGTCCCAATCTCAGGTGGAGGGCTCGGCGGTGTCAAGGTTTGCTTGCAAACTCGATTCTTTACGCAGGAAACTGTCTATTTTCAAGGGGGAGTCTAGGGCGGCGAGGATTGCTGCCAGGAGGGAGGCGGAGGAGGTGGTCAGCAGCCTTGATGCGTTGGAGGGTGATAGGGAGCTTCAACCGGAGGAGTTGGTTGCGCGCTCGCTCGCACAGAAGAAGATCGCGACGGAGGATTTGAAGCGGGTAACGGAGTGGCGTCAGTGATCGAGGGTGTCTTAGCTGAAGGAGGGGGATGCCAATACGACGTTTTTCCATCGAGTTGCTAGCGGAAGGCAGCGCTCTAACTCCTTGCGCTTGATCACGATAAATGATGTTCGTGTGGAGGGGGACGAGACGATGGGGAGAGCAATCGCGGCTCATTTCAGGGAGTTCTCGGCGAGATGCATCCCGAGGGTTTGGAGGTGGACGGAGATGGGAGCTTCACTGCTCTCGCCCTCGTTGTGTGAGGGTCTGACGAGGGCGGTGTAGTTGGAGGAGGTGAAGGCGACCGTGTGGGATCTAAACGCGGATGGGTTTCTGGGCCCTGACGGCTTTCCGGTGGCTTTCTACAAGGACTTTTGGGATTTGGTGGACGAGGAGGTGTTGGAAGTTATCGCCGAGTTCTGTGATGGCAATGCGGGTTTTGATCGGATTAATAGGGCTGTCATTGTGCTGCTACCGAAGTTCCCCTCGGCCGAGCGAATTGATGAGTATCGCCCCATTGCTATTTCAAATGTTCTATATCTGATCGTGGCCGAGGTGTTTGCCTTAAGGCTTGCTCGAATCCTTGGTTCCATCATATCGCCGTTGCAATCGGCTTTTATTCAAGGAAGGCAGATTACGGATTGCCTCACTCTTGCTTCGGAGATGGTTGCGGATTGGGTGAAGGAGGGGAGATGTGATGTGCTGTGGAAAGTTGACTTCGCGAAGGCATATGATTGCCTTGATTGGAGATTCATCTGGTCGGTTCTGCGGAGGAGGGGCTTCCCGGAGATCTGGATCTCTTGGATGCGTCGGTGCGTCACAACGGCCTCGTTCTCGATCATGGTGAATGATCGCTCGGAGGGGGGCTTTTTCCAGCTGCGAAGGGGGGTCTGGAAGGGATGCCCTCTTGCCCCTCTTCTTTTTGTCGTGGCCGCGGATGTCCTTACCAGGTTGGCTTGCCGTGTTGTGGACTGTGGGCTTTCGGCGGGGTTCTCTTGTGGCGGGATGGTCGTACCTTTACTCCAATATGCTGATGACACCGTCTTTTTCATTGAGGGGGCCTTGCGGAGGTCTCGGCCATGTCTGCGACGCTTGATTTGTTCAGTGAGATGTCGGGTCTTTACAAAAATGTCGTCAAATCGAAGGTGGTACCTTTTGGACTTACTTCGGAGGAGGTGGACGCGTGCGGTTTGGTCTTGGGATCGCAGCCTTGCTCCCTGCCTATTGAATATCTGGGGATGCTGCTGGTTTCGAGCAGAGCTAGACTGAGGGATTGGTCCAAGGTGGTTGAGAAGGTTGAGAAGAAGCCGGTCGGATGGAGATCTGCCTTGCTTTCGAAAGGGGGACGCCTCGTCCTCCTCAAGGCAGTGCTTTCGTCTATCCCGGTTTATTTCTTATCTAACCGCCGGTTGCAGGTGGGGATTCGCAGTCTCCTCGAGAAGCTTATGCGGAGGTTTTTGTGGGGCAAGAATGGGGAGGCATCGGGGGGGGGGGGATACACTTGGTGGATTGGGATGACTTAACGTGGCGGAAGAGCGACGGGAGGTCGGGCATACGGAGGTTGGAACATGTTAATGAGGCCTTCCTTCTTAAATGGGCCAGCAGAATCTGGAGTCCTGGTGAAGATTTGTGTAGTGAGGTCTTGCGGAAGATCCATGGTATTAGCGGGGCACTTCCGTTAGCAGCTGTTCGAGTGGGGGGCTCAAACGCCTTTCTGGAAAGGGGTGCAGGAAGTTTTCCCTAAGTTTTCTTCCCTCTTTGTTACGGTGCTTGGTGATGGTCAAACTTTCAGGTTTTGGACGGATGTTTGGACGGGGAGGGGGGGGGTCTCTGTGTGCATGGTTCCCTCGCTTGTTCGCTTTAGCAGCCGATAGAAATGCTTGCGTCGCCCCCTGCTGGTCGGAGGGTGGTTGGTTCCCACCTTTCTGTGTTAATTTCTCAGATCAAAAGCGCGAAGATTTTCTTAATCTTTTGGATGCCATTAGGACGCCGGTCAACCGTCGGACGGGAGGGATCATTGGGCCTGGCGAGGGGGGGGGGCTCGTTCTCGGCTAGGAAGGCGTATGGGGCGGTTAGTAGTCCCCCGCCTTCGCGATCAGAGGTAGTTGTGTGTGATTGCGGTTTTTTTGGGGGTTGAGGCTGCCTGAAAGGGTGGGTTTCTTCCTTTGACTGTTTCGAAGGCAGAGGTTGATGACGAGGGATTGTTGCGCGAGTCTGCTTGGAAATATCTCTGATAGGTGTGCTTTATGCAACAATGCAGTGGAATCCGTGGAGCATCTTGTTGAGAAAAATGAACGAGTTGGTTTTTCCATCAGCCCTAGGCTCTCTTATATAGGAGAGTAGCCTATGGGTAAATTACATAAAGCATACGACTGAAAATAAAAATAACAGAGAGATACAAAGGAAACTAATATATATGTTAACACTCCCCCTCAAGATGGAGCATAGATATCAATCATACTCAGCTTGGACGCACACTTCTGGAATGGGCCTCGTAGTAATGCCTTGGTGAATATATCGGCAGTTTGATTTTCTGAAGTAACATGAGATGTAGGGATGAATCCCTTCTGAATCATGTCACGCATGAAGGGACAGTCAACCTCAATGTGCTTGGTCCGCTCATGGAATGTTGGATTGTTTGCAATGAACAAGGCTGCTTGATTGTCACATTCTAAGTTCATAGGAAGTGGTATATCTATACATAGATCTGTAAGCACAGCCTTTACCCACATCATCTCTGTGCTAGCCTGGGCCATAGCCCTATATTCAGATTCAGCACTAGATCTGGCTACCATCGTCTGTGTCTTGCTCCTCCATGAGATTAGAGAATCTCCAACGTAGACTGCAAACCCAGAGGTGGACTTCCTGTCCTTGGGACAACCTGCATAGTCTGCATCCGCACATGCTGAGATAGAAATCCCCTTGTCCTTCTTGAATAGCAAACTTGCACCTGGAGATGATTTGAGGTACCTGAATATCATATGTATGGCATCCATATGAACCTGACGTGGTTGCTCCATGAACTAGCTCACACGATTCACGGCAAAGGCTATATCGGGCCTAGTGATCGTGAAATACAACAGTTTGCCTACCAGTTCTCTGTATCTTCTCCTGTCCACCTCCTCTGTGTCATCATCATATAGCTTCATGTTGGGGTCCATTGGTGTTGTAGCAGGCCGATACCCAAGCTTACCTGTTTCACTCAACAGGTCCGTAACATATTTTCTCTGCGACATTACTAACCCATACGAATTTCTAGCAAATTCCAGCCCCAGAAAATATCTAAGGACTCCAAGGTCCTTAGTGACAAATTCGCTACCCAGCTTCTCTTTCGCCTGCTTTATGCCTTGCTCATCATCTCCTGTAATCAAGATGTCATCTACGTAAACCATGATTGCAATAATACCTCTTGAAGTCTTCTGTACAAACAAGGAATGATCTGCATTAGACCGTTTGTATCCCTGTTTTTCAAAGAGGTCTGAGAGCTTCTGAAACCATGCTCTGGGGCTCTGCTTAAGGCCATAGATAGCCTTATAAAGTCTGCACACCTTGGAACACTCCCCTCAACAGCAAAATCGGGTGGCTGTTGCATGTAGACTCCCTCATGTAGGTCTCCATATAAGAACACATTCTTCACATCCAACTGATATAGCGGCCACTCTCGAGTAACCGCGACTGACAGCAAGATCCGTAGGGTAGAATGGCGGGCTACTGGCGAGAACGTATCAAGGTAATCCACCCCGTATGTCTGTGTAAAGCCACGTGCAACAAGGCGGGCCTTGTATCTGTCAATACTGCCATCTGGATTTTGCTTTACTGTAAATACCCACTTGCAGCTCACTGGGGTCACATCTGCAGGTATAGGAACTAGACTCCAAGTTCCCCTTGATTGAAGTGCTGCCATTTCTTCCTCCATTGCTAGACGCCATCTACCATCCTGCAGAGCATCTTGATAATTCCATGGAATATCTACAGCTGACAAGGCAACCATAAAGTTCCTGAAATCCCCAGATAGTCGCTCAAATGACACAGAAGCTGATATAGGATATGTGGCGCAGCTCCTCTTCGATTTACGTATAGCAATAGGAACATCTAAATCAGCTGTGTCCTCATTTGGCCCTTGCAACATATCCTGCTCAGAAATATCATTAGATCCATCAAGAGTAGTATCTTCAGTACATACCTTAGGCGAGCTAGGAGATGAGTCATGACCATGAGCTGGAGTAGGCCTGCGAGTATAATGGAATGGTATTGGTGAAACAGGAATAGTACATGGAGCTGGTGGTGGTGGTGGTGGTACTGGTGGTGGTGGTGTCATATAGATGGCATCCGTAGTCACTGGAGGTAGTTGCTGATCACCTGAGGATGAAAAATACATTACGGATTCAAAAAATGTAACATCTGCACTGACCTTATACCCCCTACGCAAAGGATCAAAGCACTTGTACCCCTTTTGAATTCTGGGGTACCCAACAAACACACACTTGACAGCCCTAGGAGAGAGCTTGTCTGTACCGGGAGACAACTGGTGGACAAAGGCAACTGAGCCAAACACACGAGGAGTAAGGGAAAACAGATCCTTACCAGGGTAGATAAGGGAGAAAGGAATCTGTTCATCTTGGACAGAGGACGGCATACGATTAATTAGGTAACATGCTGTGAGAACCACGTCACCCCAGTAAGAATAAGGAACATGACTCTGTATAAGAAGTGATCTTGTGACATCTAGTAGGTGGCGATGTTTCCTTTCAGCGATCCCATTTTGTTGAGAGGTATAAGCACAGGATGTTTGATGGATAATCCCTTTTGATGAGTAGTAATTGGCCAGGGCATGGGTACACAGTTCTAGGGCATTATCACTTCTCACAAATTTCACAGATGTGGAGAAAACATTATGAATTTCATTAAGAAAATGGATAATAATATTCCCTGCTTCAGATTTATTTTTCAACAAAAAAACCCATGACACACGAAAGAAATCATCCACAATAACTATATAAAATCTGTGTCCCTGATGATCAGGTACACGACTCGGACCCCAGATATCAATATGAAGTAACTCAAACTTGGAGGTACTACTTCGACTTCGACGACTGGGAAAGGTAGACCGGTGATGCTTTCCCAACTGACAAGCCTCACATTGGATAGATGTGTGAGGCAGACCCTAGGGTAACACATGACGCAACTTCTGAAGTGGTAGATATCCAAAGCGCAGATGCCACAACAGAGGAGATACTGATCCAGTAGGTAAGGATGAGGTTCCAGCAAACGGAGTCTGATTGAGGCGATAGAGGCCTCCTTGCTCATAGCCACGACCAATCACGTTGCCCGTAAGGATGTCCTGAAAATAAGAGAAGATGGATCAAAAATTGCCCGACATTGTAAATCCTTCGTAATCTGACTGATTGATAATAAATTCATTGAAAAATCAGGTGCATGTAACACATGTTTGAGCTGCATAGAAGATGTCAGTCTAATCTCCCCCTGACCAGTAATTGGGGAATGTGTACCATTGGCAATGACCACTGTTCGGCCTGGAGGAATATGAGAGTATCCTGTAAGTAAACTCTGATCGTCACATAGATGATGTGTAGCGCCCGAGTCCATAATCCAAGGTAATGTATCTGATCTACAACTGGTAAATGCAAGTATGCTACCTGATGCACTGGTAGACGCAGAGGCAGATGCAGCAGCATCAGATTGACTCTCAGTAGTGGGTGCTGGGCCAGATGGGGGAATAATACCCCTTAGACGGGCAACTAAATCATCGAACCGCTGATCCAAAGTCGCAATAGATGGGGGCTCTATCTGCTCAACAACTCGTGCAGATGCAAGAAATCCATGCTTAGAGTAGCATGTGTCTTCATTGTGTCCGACGCGATGACAATAGGTACATGTTGGCCGAGTGCGGCCTCCTCTGCCACGAGGTCCACGTCCACAGGTCTGATGATGAGATCCACGACCCCTGTTGGCGACCATGGCTGAAGCATTCTGATTCGTGGCCATGGACGGGACGGTGATGCGGCTCAGTCTATGAAAGGCTTCCTCCATGGGAGGAATAGTAGAATCGGCCAAGATCTGGGATCGTGCCGCCTCATACTCTGGATCAAGTGCAGCAAGGAACACGCCCACCATAGTCGCATTCCGATACGTCTTCTGTTGTTCTGGCGTGGCTGTCAGGGGCATGAAGCTGTATAGCTTCTCGAACATCCCTCGCAAGGATGTGTAGAGTGAATGTAGAGGGCGACCATTCTGCTTTATAGTGAATATATCATGCTGGAGTTGCAGAATCTTTATCTCATTCTTCGCCTGAGAATATGTGACCGCCAGAATGTCCCACATGTCTTTGGCCGTGGGCTGATGTAGAATGTCATTGGCAATCTCGATCGCCAACGTTCCAGATAGCCAAACTTTGGCGTATGCGTCATCGGCCTCCCAAGAGGCATTGGCTCCAGTCTTCTCAGCATGCTCTGCTTCGGTAAGATTGTGCTTCTTACCCGTTGACTTCATCATACTCATGAACTGCATCACCCACAGTTCATAGTTCGTACCATCCATCTTAACAATAGGCGCTGGACCACGAAAGGCGCCAATAGATGGAATATCTGCCTTGCTTTCTGACATACTGTAAACCGAAGACTGGAGCGATTGACTGAAGATAAGATTCGTCTACACTGACATAGACGGGTTTAGTTGCGTGTGTAGACTTCAAGCAACTAAACCCATTTGGTTGAAGGTGTGCGCTCTAGGACTGATTCAAGAACACATGCCTAGGGCTCTAAGGTGCCCGCTGGATCACGCTGGCACGCAAGAGCGCAGGGGCGCTGGATCACGCAGCCGCACAAGGGTGCGCAAAGGGGTCGCGCTCAGTCGCGCAGCGCGAGAGCTTAGCGCGCAGTCGCGCGCAGATGCTGGTGCAAAGGCGCGCAGTTGCTGGAGCGCAGTCGCAGAGGGGCGATGCGCACACGAGCGGCGGAGGAGCAGATGTGCCCCGGCGGCGGCGGTGAGAGAGAGAGGCACGCGGGTGGGGTAAGGATAGGGTTAGGGTTTCGAGAACTCCGGTCTAGGACCGTCGCTCTGATACCATGTTGGGAAAAATGAACGAGTTGTTTTTTCCATCAGCCCTAGGCTCTCTTATATAGGAGAGTAGCCTATGGGTAAATTACATAAAGCATACGGTTGAAAATAAAAATAACAGAGAGATACAAAGGAAACTAATATATATATATATATGTTAACACATCTCTTCTTCGCGTGTCCGATGGTCGTGGGGCTATGGGAGGAAGCGGCTGAAGCTTGGGTGTGCACCTCTGACTTGGCGTCCTTCTGTGACTCGTTGGTGGCGAACAAAGATAGGGAGCGGAGGGCGCTATTACGACCCTTGGCAAGCTTGTGGGCGATTTGGCTGGGCAGAAATGAAGCTATTTTCGCGGGGCAACGCTTTTACAAAGAAAACGTCCTTTTACACTATACACGTTTAGTTGACGATTGGGTGTTGGTTTAGCTTCCTGTGTGGTATCCCCTGCAATACCTTGTAAACCTCCTGTTAATTTTTTTTTAGTTTTTAACTAATTGGGGCGAACACCACTGAGTGTATCCCCCTTTTTTGGACCTAAAAAAGATTTCACTTGAACTAAATTATAAGAAAATTGATGCATGTCCAAACGACTGCATTTTATATTGGAAGGAATTCAAATTTTAGATACATATCTTGTCTGAAAGTTAGCAGATATAAGAATGCGAGTCATTATTCGAAGAGGAAAAAACCAGAGAAGATTTTACGGTTCTTTCTTGTGATTCTCCGATTACAGCGATTATATTCATATGAAAGAACATCTAAATTGATGATATGGTACAATAATATAAAAAAGAAAGATATAACTGGTGTTACGCGACATCTGAGGAGTGGATGAAATTTGATAAATGATATCTATCGTTCTCTGAAGAAGTAAGAAATGTAAGATTATGCCTTGCTTCTGACAGTTTTAATTTATTCGAAAATATGAGTACGAATTACTTTATTTGACATGTAATACTTGTTATATATAATCTTCCACCCTGGATGTCGATGACCTCTTCTTTTATGATGATGTCTTTATTGATATCCGGTCCAAAAGGGTCAGGTCATGCAATAAACACTTATATGCAACATTTGATTGATGAACTTAAGATTTTGTGGAATTCTGGAGTGAGGACGTATGATGCGGTAAAAAAAGAATTCTTTACAATACGCGCTTCTTTATTATGGATAATTAATGATTTTCCGGCGTACGCTAATTTATCGGGTTGGAGTACGAAAGGTAAACTCGCGTGTCCAGTTTGCATGGACAAAACACAGTCGACATGGCTAACTGCGAGTATGAAACATTGTTATTTGGGCCACCATCGTTTCTTACCTGTGAATCACAGATGGATGAAAAGTGAAAATAATTACAAGTTTGATGGGCGGTCGTTTGGACGTCGAATAAATTTGAATCGACGGTCTGGCAGCATAATGTGGAAGGAACAAGAACATTTGGGTAACTTCTCTTTAGGTCGATTTTTTAAGAGGAAGTTATCCGACGGTTGGCGGAAACAAATTATATTTTTTCGAGGACTATCCTATTATCATACTTTACATGTCCGTCATTACTTAGATGTGATGCATATAGAGAAGAATGTTATGGAAAATATTATTGGAATTTTAAATCTTTTAAGTACTGCGAAAGATAGTTTGTGAGCTAGACTTGATCTGATACAGTTGGGTATCCGAACCGAGCTATATCCAACAGAGTTAGATAATAATTCTACATTAACAAATCCTGAAGTTATTTATACATTATCTAGTGATGACAAAGACAAGATGCTCAATTTTATTAAATCAATTAGAATGTCAGATGGATTTTCGTCATAAATAAGCAGATATATAAATCCGACAGAAAGGAAGCATGATTGCCATGTATTAATGCAAGTTTATTTTCCGTTAACCATCAGGAGAATTGTACTATTTGTACATTCTGATGTTATGCAACCACTAATCGAACTCAGTCAATTTTTGAGTCTTGTGTTCGAAGACTTTAGATCATGAAGTGTTGTTCCGATTAGAGACAGATATTGTTATCACTTTATGTAAGATGGAACAAGTCTTTCCACCTAATTTTTTGATATAATGATGCATTTAATTGTCCATCTTGCTAGCGAAGGTCGAATATGTGGTTCTGTACAATATCGATGGATGTATTCAATTGAACGATATTTAAGGAAATTAAAAAATATGGTATTTAATAAAGCTGCACCTGAAAGTTGCATTGCCGAGGGTATTTATGTGAAGAATGCATTACATTTTGTGACATGTACATGGATGATGGTAAGAGTATTAGATTTGATCGGTTCGAACGAAATAATGATGTTGAGTTGTGGACTGAAAATTTAAACTAACTTTAGATATTTCAACAGAATAGATGAGCTATTCTAAAGAGTTTCCATTGATGTATTTCAGTTGACAAAAGAGAGCTTATTCATTACTATATTTTAATGTAATTCTATGAGGCTGGTTGTTTCTTTGAAGAGTTTCGTTCAACAAGTACTAAGAAATTAGACTTTCTTAAATGGTTCAAGGATAGTATTGAACTGTTAAAAGCACCAAAGGAACGATGGAACATGAATCTTGATATTATCAAACGGGGTTCATTGTCAATAGTAGTGTCACATTCTGGCTTTATTATTAATGGATTGAGATTTCGAAAAAAGTCAATTGATGAGAATAAAGCATATCTTTCTGGAGTGATAGTGAAGGCCGAACTCTCATCTGAAATTGATGGATACTATGGTGAAATTATTGATATATTAGAAATCAGTTTTACATATGATGCAAGGTATGTCCCATTTCATTGCATTTAGTTCGATGTGGGTCGTGTCAGAGAAGGTTACAAGAAAGATAAAAATGGATTTCTCTCTTTAAAGCAAATAGGGCGGTTACAAAGAAACAAACTGTATGCTCTTGCCAGTCAGGTAGAACATGTATTTTATGTACCGGACAACTCTGTTAGTGGGTGGATTATACCTGTTAGGACAACACCGAGAGGCTTCTTTGATGTTAACGAACAGGAAGATGCAGTGGATAATGATGTTGCATATCAGAATATTTCAAATGAGTTTTTTCATTCGATAGTAGACAAAAACAATGCTATTAGCAACGTGAGGTAATGACATTTTTTGTTTTACATTCAAATAATATTGTAATCGATCTAAATGTACTTTTGAATTATATTCTATTAATATGCAGATATGGCTCCTAGACCCAGGCATATTCGGGAAGTTCCCGAACCCGCTCAACATCTACAGGGAGGATTTTTTGATCCTGGTAGTGGTGGATCTCAGAGACGATGGGGACCGTCTAGGTTCGTGGATCGTCT
Source organism: Ottelia alismoides (assembly GCA_037367405.1). Lineage (NCBI taxonomy): Eukaryota > Viridiplantae > Streptophyta > Magnoliopsida > Alismatales > Hydrocharitaceae > Ottelia > Ottelia alismoides. The sequence continues at coordinate 97,593 of JAZKJV010002051.1, read as the reverse complement.
TGCACCCGTGCAGACGTTGCATGCTTGTATCATTGGAGGAGATACAATAGGGGAGAACTCCACGGAGTTTCAGAGCTACCTTGGCCATGTTGCTCGTATATGTGTCCCATCACGATGCATGACTTTCGACAGCTTACTTATACTGTCAAGGCAACCATACTATCTGATTTGGAGGTATTCTACAATTGAATCATTATTTGTATTATTTAAATATACTCAGCTATTTTATTCATCTTGGACTATGTTGTTTTTACTTGGGAACGTAATGACACTGTTGATGCTCAGATTCTTTCTCGTGCAACTGAGGTGTTGTGTCGATACAAGGGATGCATAAAGGCGACGGTAACAATATCTGTATATATACTTATAAGAAAAGATGAACACTTATGACATTTTTTCCATCTATTTAGTATTACAACCCTCATATTCCATATGAGCAGCTGGTGTAGAATGTCCCACCAGGTGTTACACCAGATCAGTGGAGGGACTTAATCAATTTCTGGTCTAGTAAGGAATTCACGGCATGTAATTTTTTTCTATTCAGTTGTTTTATGATTATACTAACTTTGATTAATAATAGGCGGTATTTACAAAAAATACTTCGAATCACTCCAAAGGTTTTAGGTGCACCCACAAGATGGGGAGAAAGAACACAAACCAATTGAAGGATGACTTTGTAAGCATCGAAAAATTTAATTACGGGACTAATTTTGGAATCTAATTTAAAAAATATTTTATTTATGTTTAGTTGAGGGATAACGATATAGAAATGACCCGAATAGATGTTTTTGCGGGGTCAAAGAGCAGAGATGAAGGAGGAGAAGTGCAGTGGGTTGATGACGCCTATGCACCAATTCATGTATGTAAATTATATTGTTAATTTTGAGAGTGTCTTATATTAATTTTTTAAATAATATATGTAACTATCCAGGAAGAAATGATTAGGCTCTTTACCATCACCTCATTAGATAGCACGGGGACGAACACACTTTCTTCGTCTGCTGATAAAGCCTTCCTCTAAGACACAAGTTCGGAACACAATGGACGCATACATTGCGGAGGGCGTGGAGAAACGATCCGTACATGGTACGGGAATGGGTGGTGCAAGTGGGTCTCGAACCTCGTCGCAAGGGAGCCAGAGGGAGATGGAGATGGAGAGGGAATTGCGCGACGTCAAGGCAAAGATGTCCGCACAGGTTGAGGAGATGGCTAAGATGTGCGTGTACATGGCAAATGTCATGTCATACATTACTCGTCTTCAAAGTCAGACCGAGCGACCAATAGACCCGGCACAACTCGGTGATGATGAGGAAAGTGAAGAAGAGAACGATGAAAGTGAGGAATCAGGGTAGATTATGTTAGATGTAGAATATGTATCTTATATTTTAGTAATATCTTGAACAATTAAGTTGTATTATGAAGTATGTAGAACTGGTACATTGTTTTGTTTTTAAGTATTAAGTAAGAATTTTGATGTTTTTTTAGTGTGTTGTATTATTTAAGTAGTTTTGTAGCAGGAGAAGGAGATTAAAACCAATCAAACAATTATTTTTTTGCTTTCAGAGCGCAGTGGGGACGGTCGTAACCGTCCCCTCTTGTATTCTGTGATCATCCCTTCTGTAATCAAACAACTTGCTGTCTCTCATTATGGGCCTCGATGACTAAAGGGGATGGTCAAGATCGTTACTTATGCGATTCTGTGGGCGTCCTCAAAAGCAGTTTTAGCAGAGGAGATGGTCGCGATCGTCCCGACGATAATTGGAAGGGACGGTCTAGATCGTCCCCGCTGTAACCCAACAGCTCACTATGTCTTGTTATGGGCTTCGACGACTAATGGAGACGATCTAAACCGTTTCCTATGCGTTTCTATGGCGTCCCCAAAAGGTGTTTTAGCGGAGGGACGGTCGCACCCGTCCCCTTCGATAATTGGAAGGGGCAGTCTACACCATTCCCTCTGAGCCTATGCAGCTCCCGACTACTAGTTTTGGGTGTCGAGAACGGGAGGGGATGGTTCAAATCGTCCCTCTTGCGAGTCTGTGCCCGTCCCAACAATTGGTTCTACGGAGGGGACGAGCATGACCGTCCCCTCTAGCAATTGGATGGGACGGTTCATATCATCCCATTGTAGGTTCGTCAGGGACAGTCGCGAAGGGACGGTCCTAACCATCCATGTTGTTCATAGCAGAAGGGACAGTTGGAACCGTCCCAACGGATTCCAGAAAGGGGACGTTCATATTTTGCGTCCCTTATGATCAAATGAGTCGGTGTTATAGGGGACGAACTAGTGACAGTCCCTTTTGGTTAGAAGGGACATTTTTCGTAAGAAAGGGGCCGGTTGTTTACCGTGTACTATGCTTGTAGTGTCTACAATTTTCATGTTTGGACTTTTTTCTTCTAATTCTGCTACATTCTAATTATTTTGTATTTTCTCTTTCATTTCTCCTTTTGCTTTAATTCTATTAGGCCACATGGCATTCTTTGGAGCCGCCACGTGGCCTGCTTCTCTTCGCGCTACCCGCCGCCTCCTGAGCCGTCTGATCCAGCCTCCCTGTCTCCACCTTGGCCGTCCCTCTCCGCTCCTCTCTCCACCCTTTGATCGAATCCCCTGCCGCCATCCAAGCCACTCCTTCTCACCTTCATCATAGCCATTGGGTGATGTCGAATCCTACAGCTATGATGCATACATGCCATCCTCTCTCTTCCCGACCGTAGGATCAAACCCATGGCCTTATCCTAATCATCCCTTCATGTCGTGCCCATCACTCTTGGATCAGATCCCCTGATATGATCTTAACCACTCCTTAGTGCCCTCTTCTGGGCCGTTGGATCTCAAGATCTAATGGCTCGTTCTTCGTCTCTCACGTTCGATCACCCTCTCTCACCTACGTTCCCCTCGCCGACTACATCTCCGCTTCCTTTTCTAGAACCTGCTTTGACCGCCTCACCACTCATCAAAACCGTGCCCACGAAGCCTTAACTTCCTCGTCCTTCACACAATCATCAATACCCACTACCTCGCTCTAGAGCCTTCCGCCTGGTCATTACAAAACCCCTCCACCACTCACTGTAACGGTCGACCGAACCGACTCCTACGAAAGTCGCTCCTCGTCCACCATTCACACTCATCCACCATTACATGGGCCAAGGCCAATGTTCCCTCTGCTTCCCTGTGACAGACGAAGGCCGGAGCGAGGAGCTACGATGTCCGACGAAGCCCAGGTGTGACCCTTGGCCGCCCGACCAAGTCACAACTGTTCTACAGTCGTTTAAGCACAATGCTCTGGCCAAGCATGTCGTGCGAAGTCACTAAGCTCCTTCGGAGCTTCGCCCAGGCTGCAACCTCCACTGGTGACCTCCTCGGATCATGTCAGTCTTCCTTCTTCTTTTTCTTGCATTTTCTCCTAATTTTCTAGGCCCACTCTCGCTTCCTCCCGACCCACTCTCCTCTCCACCTTCGACGCACTACACCTACCTTCGCCAACTGCCCTTTTGGCCCTCTCCTTCCGCTACAACCCCCATCGCCTCCAGGCCTTCTCCTCCACCGGAGGCAGAGGAGATCCCACTTTGGGCTCCACATTCTTTGCCCAATCAACCGCCATTCCATCCACTCGCTTTGGCTATCATCGAGCTAACCCCTTGCATGTTATTTCTCCATTGGTCAAAAGCCTCAGAGGAGCTCCGTTCTAGAGCTCCTTCTCCAGTGAGCTTTCATCATCATCAGTCGCCAGCTCCGCCTCGAGCCACTAGCTCCTTCGTGCGGCGTCCAGGAAGCTTCGATGGCCTCCAGACTTCACGGAGGAGCAAGGAGGATGATATGGCCCCTCGTCGGATGTCCAACATCGTTACCCACCTAGCGACGGAGGAGGACGTCCAGGAAATGCAGTTACCGTTGGATGACGCCTCCTCGGTAGCCATCCAACGGTGTAGACGCAACCACGCCGCTTTCGCCAAGCCACGAGGTTCGGTGGAGCTGAGCGACCTTTGAGGCACCTCGGGTCGACACGTGGCCCGATGCACCTGTACCGGCCCTCGCCCGCCTTCCGAGCCTAACCCGTGCACATGCAACGTGTGTGTAGGCTAGGTAAATTGCATTTCAACCCGCAAGTTTCCAATAGTTGCAGAAAGGCCCATCCTAGACGTGTGTGCCTCATGTGTCGTGCTTGAAAAATTTACACAGGAGCCCCATCGATTTTATCATATTACATTTATGCCCCTATGCATCTTTTATCCATTTTATCTCTATATTTTTTACAATTATGTTCATGGACTCTTTATTTAATATCTTAAGCATTTGATCTCCAAATCAAGTGATTTCAATTTCATTTTATTATTAATTTCTCACTCTACATGATGGTATATTTTATTCATTAATTTGGCGCATAATTTAAAATGCTAAACTCTATGTATTTATTGTGTCAATTGTTCCTTATTTAAATGCCATTATTAGATCTATGATATATCTTTGTGCTTCGATTGATGATGAAATTGAATCACTTTTGGTTGTTCATTGATTGGACTGTTTTAGGGCATATTTTTGTTTTAATCATCTTATTACATAGCATAGCATCTTGTTGAAAATCAAAATAAAAATTGCGTATTTCTCCTCTTGCAATGCATGGCATCGCAGTGTACATTGCATTGTATTGCATCACGCACCATATATAAAATGCTTTAAAATCAATAAAAAATATTTTCTTCTCAAGCAGCTCATGCATTTTCATTACATTATTATTTTTGCATGATAATCATATGCATCTTATTTCTGTGTGTCCTGTATGCATATTTATTTTCTAATTATTAATTTTCGATTAATCGATGATGATGCTCGTGCCCCTGTGTTCGACTTTGGTATGTTTGCCAAGTAAAAATTCATCGTCACATATTCAAGCTTGTGGTCAATTCTACTTAGATCCAAAATCGCCCCCTATGCTACGACAAAACGATCGAAGTAAAGAGGCGATTTTACGGTTTATCATCGACTAGGCTAGAGTAGCGGGAACTGGTGGTGGTTGCGAGGTTGGTGTGTGATGAAAGAGTCGTGGGAGAAGGGAAGAGTGCAGCTACGAGGATAGGGGTTTGGAAAGAAAAGACAACGGTGATGGATGGCGGAAGGGGTCGACAGGGGGGGCAGAGGTGTGGCGGTGGTGCAGAGGACCTGCGAGGGGACTACGGGGGTTGGTGGTGTCGATTCTACCGACGTCGGTTGATCAGAATCGTGCTGGACAGCAAGAACAGATTGGGTTTTGGGGGCAGAAAGGGGGGTGCGATGGGGATGTTTTGGTGGCAGAAGGGGTCGAGGAGGGGACCATAGGTACGGGGTGGCATAGGGGACCCGTGAGAGGGTTGCGGGTGCCGGTGGAGTCGATTCCGAAGGCGTAGGTTGGTCGGAATCTTGCTGGATAGCAAGCAGAACATCGATGACGGTTTTTTTCTTGTTTTTCTTCCTCGGAAACCTGAACAGTAGCTTCGAGGACGAGAGGTATTGACCCGGCAACACTCAAGGTCCGAAAATCTACAGCCAACTCTTGTAGATTCAACTGAAATATGAACAATATTGACATCAACTCTTTGTTGTAGGCTTCGTCAGTTCGTCGTTTACGTTCTGTCAGCGGGTCTTTCGTTGTGCATTTGCGTGAACATCTGTACGAATCGTCAGATAGTGAGGACGATCTGAGGTTCATGCTATGATACCAATTAATGCAAATAAGAAATTTCAATGGTAAAAAAAATAATTTTGGCAGTGGGTACATTTTTGGTGGAAGAATTTTGGAGGGAGGAAGGTGAGAAGTCTCGTCGGTTGCGAGAGATTTGGAGAAGAAGAAGTGCAAAGACCGCGTCTTGGGAGAAGAGAGGACTTTTTTTCATGCAAATCGAAAATTGCAACGGTGAAATTTTTTTTGATGGTGGAAGTATTTGGTGGAAGGAGAGAAGGCTCACCGGATGCGAGGGATTTGATGAAGAACTGCGGAGATCGTGTCAAGGGAAAAGAGAGAGAGGGAGCAAGAGGGAGATATATGAGATAAATCTCAATTTTGAATTGACTTTTAATTGAATGAATCTTTAGGCTACTGTCCCTTTTATATCGGAGAGGAGGGATTACAAAAATAGAAAACGAATAAATGTTCAAACCATAACTTATCCTAATCAACTTTATATAGACTCAAACCAACTAACCATTGATCTAATTGACTAATCATTTAATTGGAGATCACATGTGATTTCGTTATTCTAAAAACAAAACATTACAATCGGCCTGATTGAATGGAAATAAATCTCACCCTAATTAAATTAATCTCTAATCAAAGATGGAAAATCGGCGTGATTGTTCGAGTCTTGGCTTGTGTAATATTCACAACCTCTTTTAATTAATCAACTTGGGGACAGGCACCTTTGCATGTTTCCGCCTTTTTTGCCTTGAAAAAATACCGCCACATTCAGTTGTCCTTAATCCTTATCACTATTATCTGATCAAGGAAATGATCGACCTTACTTACATATTGTCAATATCTCATTGAACATATTTTGCATATTTCTGCCTTAGCACTTCTCTGTGTGCGGCATATCAGCCTAACCGCTATCTTATGAGTCATATTGTTTGCAACGACATTCGATATGAAGTACCTTCAGCAGGCAAATAACTGTATGCTACATGCATCATTTCAGAATTTAGTGGTCAAATCATGACCAATATTGCACTAGTGCCTTATCCAGATAAATTGTCGCAGATAGTATATTATTTTTATTTATTTAAGCAAACATACAGATTTCGTTGGGGCGTTCCCTACTTGCGACGCGGATATAAGCCCGGGATTGGCCCAAGATAGATCTGAATGGAGGCGAAGAATCCATGTAGCCGACCCTACTTAATTGTGGGAAAAGACTTTGTTGTTGTTGATGTTGTGCTGTACTGTACTGTAGACTACCCTCTGCATTAACCATATCATAAACTTCTGCATATTCACTTCTTCTGTACGCATTTGGACCTCTATGTTGATAAAATAGGTTGCACTCGCCGTCTGCAGTCTTTTTCATATTTTTAAGTATCTTCTTGTCCTGAAGAATTGGTCGAATGTCAACCAACTAGTGTTACTTCCACAATACACCTCGAGTAGTATAAGCACATCTTATGTTATATTCCTTTACAACATCTGAACTTTTGAATCTATGCATCTAATCTTTGTTTGCTTCTGTACCTATGGAGTCTCATTCAGAAAAAAAGATTCTGCACTAATGCACTTCCTCTTGTGAGGTATGGAGGCTCCAGGATGATCATTTATGCAGACGACATGTTGCACATCGGTTGTCTATCTATCCTCTGACAGGTCATGTTGCGCATCGGTTGTCTGTCCATCCTCTGACAGACAGGTAATTGCTCTACGTAAAAGTTTCTAGTTTCTAAGTGCCATCTGTTTTACTAGTGTTATTTTCTATACCTACTATTGCTGTCAAATTAGCCTGCCATTATTCTCCTTGTGAATAGGAATCATATGTAGATCAGTGGATCTAAAAATCACCTGAAGTGCAGTCCTATAATCTACAAAAACCCATAAATTTGCACCTGACCACCAATGCACAACTAAGACCGACTGGAGCAGTCGTGTTGTCGTCTGCATAGCATTCCTGCAGTATATTCTGCACTCATATTCTCAAACTGTTCTGTCTTTTAGCTTTCTTAAAAAGAGAACATTCTCATGCTCTTGCTTATGCATACGTCTGCTAATGTCGATATGATGTTGAGCAGTCGATGGTTGATCGTCGTTGGTCGTCCAAAGAGTTAACACTGAACATGTCCACACATTCAGCTAGCCACTCATATACATATTCCTAACCTAATTTTGCGTTGTCTCCCCATCCTGAATACGGATGATAGGCGTCTTTATAGTGTACTCAGGATGAAATCGATATAAGAAGTTAACTTGCGACTCGTCGGTGAGTGTACTTGATACCCTTGAAACTTGATCATTCCTGCCTTTTTTAATTTGCTGATGGGTACATGCTGAGGATACCCCAAATCCTCAAGTAGCACTCTCTAGAGCAATCTAAGATAGCCATCCTCATCAGAGGCCAACACAAATCGAGAACTTGGTGTCTTTCGATCCCTTTGAGCGGTAGGATCAGTATGAACTTCAGTCGACTTAAGGGGATGTTCATTTGAGGCTTCCGATTTCTTATCCATATGTATCTGGTCAATGTTTTGATTATGGAGTCAAAATGACGAACACGGTTTCTCGCTATTCCTCCATCACATGCTTCTCCCATAAAAAAATATAATCAGCTACCACTTATCTAACATAACTCCATTATCACTCTGTATACTCTCCCTCCTATAAAACAGAGACAAACATATAACTACCACTTATCTTTCATTCTTCCTCCTTATCTCCCTCCAATCAAACATAAACAATGTCTTATTGCTCATCCCTTTCCTTTATTCTTCTACCGAATGACCCCTTAGGCTATCATTCAAAGTGGCATGGCTCTACAAAGAGCATACATAATCCGACACAACGAATATACAGTTTCGCATACATCAAAACCAACTTGTCATAAATTGTGAAACCCCGGAAATTTGGATCTGGGCTTAATTGCAAATCTTCTTTTATCCAGTATCCAAAAAATTATTTGAGCATTCAATCGTGTAGTGCTCGTCGAGTTCTTTTCAACGAGTCCAAGAACACAAAAGTCCGAGTTCGGGAGCCCGAGTTACGGCTATTTTAACGAGACCGGGTCCAGGTCAGATTCGGATCGAACCTAGATCCGAATCCGGGTTAGACCCATATAATCTGCCCTCCCTCTCCCGAAAACGCCCCCATCTGACTTCCAGCCACTTTCTCCTCCCCTCCTCTCGCCAGAGCGCCACCGTAGCTCGCCGGAGCACCTCGAATCGGCGATCCAAGACCATTCTTGCGTCGAGAAGGATGAGGTCGTCCCCGTGTGCAGGTTCGCATCGCGAATGGAGCGCAGAGTGCGCTGTTCTTCGCGGGAGGAGAAATCGAGGTAGAGAGAAATTTTGAGGTACGATACTCCCCCTCCCTCTTGCTGCGGTTTCCACGCAATTCTTGAAAATCCTTAGAGATGCCGAGCGAAGGAGAGATAGGGAACAGCTTCGCAGTTATCGTCCCTTGTTATGGGAGATGGCGTGCGGAGAGAGTTGAGGGGAGTACCAAAAGTCATGTCTTGGGGTCTGGATCCCGCGGATTCATCTGAAGGTAGTAAATATATGGATTGAAGCTTTAGAATCTGCAACAAAAAAAATTTCCCCTGAAATCGTTGAACATCAGGTTACACTTTATCTAAAATGATATATCCCTGTTGACACAAAGGCTTAGAAAACGTTTACTTGAGGAGGGACTTGGTGAATGGTGAAGCGCTTATTAAAGATTGAGCATATCATGCTTTCAGAGTTTTCACAATTGAGGCTTTTGAATGAAGAGCTCTGAGCTCTGATTTGTTTGCATTTCGGCAGCTGGAGGAGGTATATATAGATGCAACGGGAATCCAGGAGTCACAACTAGTTATCAAGAATGGTCTCTCTAGCTGGAGGAGGTATATATAGATGCAACGGGAATCCAGGAGTCACAACTAGTTATCAAGAATGGTCTCTCTAGCTCTAGACATGGAAAATTTAGTGAGCACAGCACCACCAAATCATTCGATGATATTGAAAAAAAAGAACCTGATGAGCTGTCCGAAGAAGATGAACCTTCCTACTTCCATACACATGAATTTTTTTATTTAAGTAAAGATTGCAATCTAGGTATATTTGAGATGCTTGATAGAGGAGCATGCACTGAGAATGACATGGGAGGTCATGGCATGTGATGTGCAGAACCATAGTTGCTTCATAACAATCCTCCTCATATTGAAAGGGGATTAAAATTGCCAAACCATGTGGAGAGAAAAGGGGTCATTGATCTAGGATAATGTTGGAAAGGGTCTTACTCGTGTTTGTCTTTCTGTATATTTCAACGAGCCGCTTTCATCTCTCCAGAAATGCTTCAGAGACTTGGAATGGCTCGTAGCTGCCTTGAACTCGCTCGCTTACCTGACCCGCCTCTTCCCCTCAACTGCTAACTATAGGGGTGGAAGGGGCTCTCTGTCCCCACCTCTTCCTCATTATCTGAATGAGACTCTATTGGACCCGGAACTATCGCCCACCGTCCGGATTCTCAAATCCTCCCTTCCCTTTCATTGCTCTTTTTTTCCGAGAACTCCATAATCATTAGTTCAGGTTTACGGCGCCGGAAGAGAGAAGGAAGGAAGGATGGAAGCTGGAAGGAAGGCTCCAGAATCCGTCCCCTTCGAGATGTCGACTGATTGCGTCGGAAGAGAGTACAGGGGGGTCAGAGATGGAAAGTAGCTAGTGGGATAATCGATTGACGCCAACCACTGCATCAGCAGTGACTTTCTGACTTCCGAGAGAGCGCAGAAACTGGGATTAGACCGGCTTCTATTATATAAATTCAAAAAACAGGCTTTGAGAATCTTCCTAAAATTTGATGTTTATTTAGGTTATACACTTTCATGAAAACATGCCAAGCTTCGCTCGACGTCTCCGCTGCGGTCGCTCCTTCCAACTAGTATCTAAAAGCGCCAAATTGATGACGGGCCTTCTTCGCTATCCTATCGCTCACCTCTCTCTCCCGCTTCGCACGGTCCTCGTTTTTCATTGTGGTTTACCTTCATCTTTTTCGTGGTCACTTACAATAAGAAAGAACCACCAGCGTTTGGTGCAGCACCTGCATTTTGGTGGTTTTTGTCCTAACAAGATAACAAAGGGTCAATAACTAGCCCTATTCAATATTGAAGCAAGTCCTCGTCAATGTCAATCAAGGAAGGCTGTATCGATATCGTTTCGGTCCGCCCGGAAATGGATATATCGGGTTACGGGTATATCGCCGATATATCGACGATATCGATGGAAATGTCAGAAATGGCTCAAAAAAGTCATTTTTTGTCATTTTTTCATAAATTAAGATCATCCAAGATATTAAAGCAACAAATAATCTACAAATACACACTTATGTCACATATATCAGTTATTTATAGCCCATACATCGCACTTATCGGTCATCATATCGAACATATCACTGGTATTGTTAGTTGTTGACCTTTATATATTGAAAATGGAGTTCATCCAAGTTCTTAGATCACTAAATAGCTGACAAATATACTCTTAGATCGCACATATCGATCAAATCTATGACGCTTATATCGCATATATCGATCATTTTGAACATATTGATATTAATGTTTGATTCTTGACTTATAGATAGTTTGTTTTGAAGAATTGACTTATAAATATTGGAAATCGATTCCATTCAAGTCTTACAATATGAAATAACTTGTAAACATATACCAAGTTCTTATATGTGTTTTAATATTGGGTGTAGCTAGATAAGTAGTTCAATCAATCTTGCATGAATAATAGCATTGATATATAGAGATATCGGCGAAATATCGACGATATCGATCGATATCCGGGATTTTTCTACTGAATCCAGTCATTTTTGACCGATATGAGCTGATATGGTGATATATCGTCGATATATCGGCGATATATCGCCGATATCCCTGTAAAAGTAGATACTGGGTAATATCGAAACCCATACCTTGTCGAAACCGATATATTGCTGACACGGCCTTCCATGCTTAGAATATTCTCCTCTTTTTTAACTGAGCTTATGACTTCAGGAAAATGGTTAAATTTCTCTATATGATCTGGAGTAGAATGCCAACAGTGTCTCCTATGGGACATGCCATGTGCTGCTGTTTACTTGAATATAGAACCAATTGGTTAATAAGTTTTATCTGAATCTTTAAACCATCACACTGAATGTTTTAAATAAATTATGGCGATTACCGTACTTGTAGTGACTGTCAATGGAGAAATATATCGGTATATATTGTTGTTTTCACCTGTTGCTTAATCTGGCTGGCCTGTGTGTCATTTCAATAGATTTAAGGGCTTGCAGCATTTTATTGTGTAGAATTCATGAACCGCGGCGACTGGAGGAGATTCTTAGGCATATTTTCCTGGAAGAAGCGCTCGCTATCACACAGAGAACAGGAGTGAAGTGTTGTCCGTGTTGGACTATTGATTGGCTCTTTGTTTAGAATGATCTTACTAGTTGGTTTGGATTTCTGATTTCAGCTTTTCTCGACCAAACTCCATGAAGATGCAAAGAACAAGAAAAAGGAAGGAATCCATTTGCATGTAGGAGGGGGAGTGATACAAGAAACCCCACAAGTCTGAGAAATTTGGGGATGCCTGGGTTAAAAAAATCCCCTTAAATTGGTGCCTCTAACTATATATGTAACGTCTCGGGCTTAGGTCTTCGGTCTGTTATCGAGGAAAATTGACCCTAACAACTTGTTAGGTACGTGCCCAGATGGACCCGTTGGCAACCACCCAAAATGGTTAAGACCAAGTTGTCAAGTAGTAGTCCTCATCACTTATAAACCACACCCACACTTCGTGAGTTTTAGATGTGGCACTATCTTTGGGGGTATGGGTGTTACAATATATCCAGATATGTACATTCATTTCTGTTCAGCGGACGCTTTTTCCGTTGGTTTCTTGTCTATACTATGGTGATTTACTCTTAAGTGGCAAGTGGGTAGTGGAGTAGTTGCCGCCAAGGGATTGGGCTTGCACCCTTGGGGTCTTGGGTACAAGTCTAGAGAGCCACGATCCCAACCGCTACTATGTAGCTGCGATGGTTGGAAGACATGTTGCTTGGCACATCGAGGAGTCACCATGCAGTGTTCAGCCTAAGCACGTGCGTGGCTTAGCCCAGTGCTTCGAGTACAAGCCAAGTGCTCATGGTTGGTAATCTAGTGTTTCGCTTGTTCACTTAGAGTTAACACTCGTGTATTGATTGGTGTAGGCTACATTGGTTAGTATTCCGAGTGGGAGCATTAAGAGGGGAGTTCCGGGAAGATGTGGTTAATGAAGTTGGGAATAAAATACAAGTCTCCTGTGCGTAGGAGGATTTAAGTTAGTCATGGTGATTTGGCCTAAGGTAAGAGTGATCTTGTAATCGATGCCCATACTCGTGCCCTACACTATGTGGACTCTTACACGTTGGTAGTGGACTTGGGTGGTTCGCGATGATTCACTGGTTGAAAATTACTTTGGGAATCCGAGTTATAATCTTATAAGTGAAGCCAATTGGACGTGTTGGGAGCTTAGTTAGGATGCATCGTACCCCACCGCATGCCTACAGAGGCACCCCAACCTAAGGCCTTATTTTTTTCCTTAGAATCATAGTGTGAGGTCTCATCCGAACCAAGACCACAGACTATGCACAAAGCTTAGGCGATCCATATCAAATAATAATGACTAAAATTTATATTTTTTTAGGACAGTTTACCCAGTTATTTTCGTTTTTCTACTTTATTTTTTTATATCGTATTGAGCAACTTTGTTCATAATGTTCATGTGTGTGGATTCACAGGTTCTCAGCAAAAGCCGCAATAGCGAGCGGTACTTGTCTACTTGGAGCTATTTCTTTTTGTGCAGTTGCACAGCTTCCTTTTTATAGTGCAATACTTGTTGTAGCTTTTACTGCTTTACTCTACTTGTAGCATTTTGAGACATGAGATGTATATTGTATGTATGGGTACACTTTTTGTTGCATGCATGCATATTTTTGTAGACATGGATTGTAATGAAATGCAATGATGAACATGTGTGGAAAGGAAAAATTTTATTCCAGTCTTTCATGCTATTTTCTTCTACTTTATATCATTGTTTATTTCAAACATCTAATGCATGTGCATGGAATTGGTTTATCGAGTACCCGTATCCTAGTGGTACGGTCGTGACATAAACACCCTCAAATATCTTATCATTTTAAAAAATAAAAATCCAATATAAAAAAATAGAGTAGAAAATATTAGCCATAAAATGTAGGACATATATGTTAAATATGTCCCCATCAATTCTAGATGGTCACACTATGTCAAGTTTTTTTTTTTACAATTGTTTTGGTTAATGGCCTATTCGAGTATCCTTCTCTACCTTCTCGTTTTGTTGATTATCCTAATAGCTTTCATCGCCAAGACTACATCGATCTCCATGTGAGAAATCTACAAAATCCTTTTGCTATCATGGAGGAGTTATTTGTATATCGAAAATACCGTGTGATTCATGGATTTAGTTTTAGATATCGATGATTTTCACAATGCATGAAGTGGTTTAATCATTATTTATTTTTATTCACACTGTTCCAAATAATATGTATTATTTTTCTACAAAAGCTTAGTCATGTCTTGCTTCAAAATATAACAATAATCATAATATGTTCAATTTTTTGTCAGTTCTTTTTAATAGGTCTCGTATGATTATTTTATAGTTATATATTTCTTTCATCCTCATGTAAAAAGAGCAAATTTAGATTGTAAAATAAATACAATAACAATATATTTAAGTATTTTTACGCATTATATATTATCTAAATATTTTCCTTAGGTGTTGTTCAGGTGCCCCCCGGGTGGGTTTACCACCCAAAACCCATTCTTTCTCTTTCTTGTAGGACCTACTATCTATTCTTTATTTAAATATTAAATAAATTACTTTTCTTTCATCTATTCCATCAAAAAATAATATATTAAACCATTGTATCATCTAAAAATTATAAACACTCAACTTCTACTCATTTTTTCAAACTTCAATACAATCATATCACAACAAATCCACTACAAACTCACCCACAGTTTAACCCTCTATCCAAACACTAAAACACAAAAATGGGTTACCCCCCGATCAGTTTAATCCTCCAAACCCACGTATCAAACACACCCTTAGTTTTTTTTCCTTAGCTTGGTAATTACGTCAAGAGATATTTATATCTCTGCCAAGAGGTTAAACATCATTTCATCATCATTTATATTTATTGAATAAAATGCAAAAAAATGAATTAATTCTCTTCAACAAGTGTTTTTGTTGTTTGAATCTAGTAATGGATTTCTATTGAGGCAATACCTTTTTTTGCCTTTGAAACAATTACCTTTAATCTTGTAATGGATTTCTATGGATTTCTATTTATTAATCTAGTAATGAATCTAGTATAGTTGTATACTTTAAAACAAAATACCCTTTTTTTTGTTGAGCTCAATAGTATTTTTAATGGTGATATTCAATAACATTGATAGGGATAATAGATAATTCTATTCTAATTCTGTGTTTGTGAGAATCGAGTTTTTTATGGTGAAAAAAATGCACTGAGACGATTTTGTAGACCCCTACTGCTAGTATGTCATCCAAACTAAATTACAAACGCTTGAAGGAATACTAAGTAAGTTACATAATTGTCTACGTGTGGATCTTAAATCATTAGTTTTCGTGGACCTAAGGTTCGAAAGTGAGGATAAACAAGTGTTTCCACAACTTTACTACCCGATCAATTCTGTTGTAAAGGTCTTCCCGAAGAATGAGAAGTTGCATGAATCAAAATGTTTCATTCAAGTTAAGACAAAATCGTGGTTGTTGTGGGTTTTACTTGTAGAAAAAAAAGGCCCGCCCCCTATTTTCGGCGTTTTTTTATTTTTTTTTGAAAAATAAAACCATGTATATTCATCCCTATATCTCTCCTATATGCCATTCGAATTTCGTCAGAAACAGAGACTCCTACGGCCTCTATCGAGATGGTGTCGATTTAAAAAATCCTGTTACCGTTAAAAAATGACTATCCGGATGGAGGCCGCAAGAGTTTCTGTTTCTGACGAAATTCGAATGACATATAGGAGGGATATAGGGATGAATATACATGGCGATATTTTTTTGAGAAAAAATGTCAAAAACAGCGTGGGGGCCGCCCCATTAATCTCATAATAAGATTTCTATCCAATGCGCACAGGGCTCATTACCGTTTCGGTGAGCACCATTTGTATACCACACACGTGTATTACCAATTGAGTGGTTACCTATTTCGAAGGATGTTGTTTTTAGAAGGAGATTAATATGCAAAGCGATTTAACAGTAAGTGATATTCCAATTATATCGTGTCCTAAAAAATAGGAAGATTGTTTTGGAAAGAAAACATTCGAATTGATGATTTCTTACAGAAAATCGAGATCCAAATGCTCAGGTCAGTAATATATATACACTAATCAAGTAAGTGGTTGTTGCGAGATCAGTAATATCCAAAACAACGGTCAGTAATTTACATTCATTTTATTATATGGTGTAGAATTCAGTAATATATACACAATGGTCAAGTAAGTGCTTGTTGTGAAGTCAGTAAAACCATACCAAATGGTTAGTAATTTTTATATGTATTATTACTTTGAATAGAATTCAGTAATTTAGAGACAATACTCACGTAAATGGTTGTTGCGAGATCAATAATATCCAAAACAACGGTCAGTAATTTACATTATTTTATTACATGGTGTAGAATTCAGTAATATATACACAATGGACAAGTAAGTGCTTGTTGTGAAGTCAGTAATATTCAAACAATGGTCAGTAATTTACATTCATTTTATTATATGGTGCATATTTCAGTAATATATATACAATGGATAAGTAAATGCTTGTTGTGAAGTCAGTAAACCATAACAAATGGTCAGTAATTTCCATATGTTTTATTACTTTGAACAGAATTCAGTAATTTAGAGATGATACTCAAGTAATATATATACAGTTATCAAGTAAATTATTGTTTGTGTTCAGTAATATATATATCTATGTCTTATATCACATGTTCAGTAATATGTGTACGATTCTCAAGTAATAGCTACTATGAGATCAGTAATAACAAAGTAATGGTCAGTAAGTCATTGACATTGCTCAAGTAAGAAAATAACTATTTGTTAATGCAATGCACATTACATAGACAATGGTGTTACTAACCATTTGTTATGTTATTACTGATCTCACGACGCACATTTACTTGATCATTTTATACATCTTACTGAATTCTGTACAATGTAACTATTTGGATGTAAATTACTGATCATTGTCTTGATACTACTGATCTCACAATAAACATTTACTTGACCGAATTATATCTATTACTATCATACCGTTTGGATCCTTAATCATCCGCGTGGAATCATTTATTTGAGTCGTTTCTTTCCAAAACCGTCTTCTAATTTTTAAGGACGTTGTATAATAGGAAATATAAGATTTTTTTAAATGCGCGGTAGCCTATAATTAGAAATATAGTTATTGCTAATACACGTGTATGGCACAGAATGTGTGCTCATTGAAATATTAATGGGCACAGAACTCACTGGATAAGCCCTCTATATATATTCAAGAGAGCATGTATGATGATGTAATTTCAAATATTACAAGCAATGTGAAGTAGACTAAATTACCATCACGGGTGTAGTGCAAGAACACCATTAAATTATGATGTGAGTGGTTTATTATGATGTGAGTGGTTTACATGGTTGGAGGTCCAATCAACATAAAGTGATGGGCAAGCTCTTGTTGGGATTCGAAGCACCATCAACACGAATGGTATGGACCATAATAATAAAGGAAAGATCCTTTCCTTGGGAATGCATATGATGATGATGATGATGACCACATTCACATGGGAACAAAATATTTGGTGTGGTGGGGCCCTAATAAGAATCTAAAGCAGTGTTTTTGAAATCGGATCGGGCAGGCCGGTTCGATCGGTCCGACCAGTGAACCGGGCCTGGATCGGTCCGGTTAACCAGTTATGCCGGTTCGGTTTGATTATTTAAATTTTAATTAACCCGTCCGGTTCAACTTATTTTTTACCCGGTTTAACCAGGTTCAACCGAAGTTGAATCGCATTTAATTTTTAAATTATTTAAAAATACTGTTGATAGTGGGAGTTAAACCCATGATCTTTGGTTACCTTTATCACACTCCCAACCAACTACACTAACACAACTTTTTGCATATGTTGGGTTTTAAAAATAATTAAACTATTATCATGCTATAGAGCATCTAGACCAAATAATATATATATATATATATATATGATATGTATAATATTTGATGGTGTATAAGAAAAATACTTAATGTATACTGTGAAATATATACATTATCTATGTATTTTATATATATCTCAAGTATATTAAGTGTATATTATATATATATATATATATATATGTTATTTCATTTCGGTTTGATTAGCCGGTTCAACCACTTTTTTTTTACTGGTTCGGTTTAATCCGATTTTTAATAATGATGACGTCATCATCCGGTTGAACCGGTTTGATTACATGGTTCGACCCGATCCGACCATTTCAACAAGGTTTCCGGTTCGATGTCCGGTTCGGTTTCAAAAACCTTGATCTAAAGAGTCAATGCAAAGGAATCTAAGCACATGATGTGTCCAAAATCCATTGGTCCGATTCCATCCTACTACTCACATTGGTTACCCCATTAATTGGGATCAACATTTGAATTTCATACCCCAACATATATAGAACATTGGAGGACACTTCACTAGATTGGTTGCCCTTGAATTTCACTCTAAAACATGAACCCTAGAATTTCATCTCCCAACATATATAGGACATTTGGGAGATCTACTTGATTCACCTTACTAGATTAGTTGTCATTGAGATTTACTGAAGATCGTAAGGATATCTATCTAGAGAGGTAAAAATGATACATTTCATTGGTAACACTTGAAATCGCTTGATTTATTACCCCAAATAACCTTCTCCTTTGGATCTTCAATAGACAGTTGAGATAAGAAAAACATGCTATGTTATGTCTCCACTCACATCAGGAGATCGAAACCTCATTTACTTGTATTTTATACAATAGGGTTACTTATTATCCCAAAAATGGCGAAGTCTTCTCCTACTATAAGTAGGATCGGCTACACAGATTCTTGCTCAAATCTATGTTGAAAGATTCGACTATTTTTTACGTTGACTGTCGATTATCTAACACAACCCCCACAAGGGAGGATTTGAACTGTGATCTTTTGGCTGATAGGCACTGCACTACCACAATAACATTTAAATGGGTACAAGAATACTTATTAACCCAATCTTATATAAAAGTATATTTAGTATTTTTTGTGTGTATTTTTTCTTTCTTTTAAAAGACAATCCAGTTATAATCCAAGGATGATATCTATTTTTTTAAAAGAAAAGCATCATTTTACTAAATGTTAGATTTCTCCCTCTAGAGAAAGAATCTATATCAACCTATGTAATTAAATATCATATAATAAACAAAACAGTCTATATAATATTAGTGGCATAAATAGCCGTATGAAATTGGTACATACTCGTACTATTTGCAAGTGGTTTTTCTCACAACCAATGGATCTTAAAGTGGTTTTTAATTGGCACACATTTCAATGTTATTCCTATTCTTTGATAGGAAAATCAGATCCAGTCAGAAGCATTTATACGATCAATAGATATTGAGTAGGTATTTCAAAGTAAAAATCATTCTCGAGTAGAGATATCATTTCTTATAAGATAGAGTACATAAGTTATGTTTTTTTGCAACTTTATTGAAACTTTATGAGAAATTTACCAAAATAAAGGATAATTTTTATAAGTACAAACATTTTATGTAATGCATAATACGTACTCATAGATTCTTCGTATACTCAGTCGGAAGCTTTTATAACCATAGAAATCCATTTATATTTTGTTGATATGATTTGAATCCTAAATTTTAGGATATATCATAAATGATTAGAGTATTCTTTCTGTTTTTGATTATTTCCTAACCTATCTTTTCTTCCCATTTGAGGTGATTTTGAGATATATTCCCATTTCAAGATATTTGTGAAATATGCTTGTTTAGATAAATTTGAGAATCTATCTATTTATGGAGTTTTGTCTGAATGTGGTACTATATAAACCCCATGAGATTAGTGTTTTGAATAATCTCTCTATCATATTGAGAGATATCCACCATTGCTGCCAAGAATGTAGCCTACTTATGGGTGAATCTTGTAAATATGTGTCCTCGTTTGATGGTTTGCGTGTGTTCGATTCCACAATTCACAACGTATACCTTCTATAAATATTAACTAACACCGCAACAAAATAAGTCGGTAAGTGGTGCTTTTCTAATAATTTGTTATTGTATCATCTGTTGTTAGCTATATAGTGACAATATTTTTTGATGCAAAATTATTTTTATACTTCGAATTTGCAATGAATGTCATACTCGTTAATGTATTATTATTGATGGTATATATAGCAGCACTGATCTTTTGCTATTTTTCAAAACTTAAACTAATTGTCCTTTATTTTTTTAGAGTAAAATTTAGCGAGGATTAGTTAAAGTATTGAAAAATAAAAATGAATAAGCATTAATAATATATCATTGATAATGTATGACAACAGATATGATATTTGTTGTTAATTTCAAGTATAAAAATAATGTCGCAAGGGATGATATCATCACCATCTGTTTAAGAATGAACGTTAGAAAGATATCACTATAGATCCCTTTTGTCACAGTATAAATTTATCATAAATTTAAGCATTTTACCTATTGTAGTTATCATACATCAGGTTGCAAAACCATATGTGCTTAGTTTCAAATGATAATTATTGCTTACATTAAGGTGTTTGTTTGAGGAATATGGAGAGATATCCCTCTTTATTCCTCCAATTTATTATCTCTCCGTACACGATCAACGTTTTGATCCTAAAGTCAATATGATGAATAATGTTTCCCTCATTATCTCTCCCTCATCGACCTCCGTCCCAAAAGATACAAATATATCTAACAATCTTATCTAACATAACTCCTAACGCTCCTTATCTTTTCCTACCCAACAAAAAAATTGCAAATAACCACCACTTATAACTTATCCCTCCTTATCACTTTCTCTTAAGATGTTTTCAATAATGATACTTTTGTATCCTTCCAATAAATTAACTAAAATATTGTGCATCTATAAATTTATTAAAAATCATTTCTTTTGGGAATCGTAATTTTGTACCTTTAATTAAAAACAAGTTAGATATTATTTTGTAGAACTTCTTAACTAATTGGTCTTGATTTTGACGTTTAAAAAGTTTGATTTGATTTGAAAATTGCAACTATATTTATCCTGTAAGATATCTAAAATATCAATAATTTATATCATAAAAAGTTTCTCTTCTGAGGATTGAGAGTAATCTCTCGAACTAAAAAGAAGTTGAATAAGTAAGTTTATTTTTTTAGAATGTATAAACATTTAGGTTAAACTAACACGCTTGAATAAGGGAGATGTGATATATCTTTTATTTGCTTGATTAGGAAAAAGAATGAGGATGAAAGTCCAAATTTTGTTCTTATTTTGATGTTATAGATAAAATACAGGTGGGTAGATGTATATGTAGAAAACTCTCAATATCTCATCGAAAATGTTGTATTAGCTTGCTAATTCTTGAACTTGAACTATCTTTATAAGTAAGATAATTAACCTTATAAGTTATGATGTTGAATTCTTGGGCATGGTCTTTTTTATGCATGCTAAGGATTTTTCATATCCCGGTACAATATACTAACCCTTATACTCCTCTTATATTTTTTGGCTCTTGAGCTAGCCTGGAAAGAAAGATGCAATTGCACTATGAACGATAATTACAATTGAGATATGTCGTTGCTCGAAGTGGCTGAGGTTCTAAACGATGTATGTTTACTTCCTACTTCCCTATTTCAAGCTTGTCGAGGGAGATGAATTCTATGTGCATCGTCGCATGGGAAGGGTCCTACTCTTGGTTAACCAGGAAGATCGCTATAGTTCGTGTGTGCCAAACACCTCTAGCATTGTTTTTTTTCATTTTCTTATTGTTTTTTGTGTGTGGGACCATGTTTGTTGAGCTATGAGGTCTCCAACCTCATATTTTGTACAATTCCATGAACATTATCTCTTTGTAGGTTCTTGGATCCCCCTCACAATAGGGGTCTTTTGTCTTCCTAGGAGTCTTATACTCCCCTTGATATTATTCCCTTTTTGCTTGCTAAAAAAATAGATTAGCACCATTTTCTTTGATCACAAAGTATTATTGAGGATAATGATATACTAACAAATATTACAATCATAGTAAAAAAACAAAAGATAATTCTACAATTAATATTATTTTTGTTATATCAGATGAAATAACAAAGATTTTTGAAGTATTCAATACCATAGACCCATCTTATTGTTGCGATTAGATGAGTATCATAGGCATTTTTTTTAATGATTCCTCTAATGAGGAAACATAGCTTTAATCCTTTAATGAAGGTACAAGGATATGATAAATGTATATTTCCCAATTGCATGAATGCTGTTAAAATAGTTTAGGGAAGATGGTGAATGGAAGGTACCTAAGAGAGAATTGATATTATTATTAATAGATGATAGAAAGTAACCTATAGAGATTGGAATTACAACTCAGTCCCCACTTTATGTATTGCTTTCTTTTTTAAAAGTGGAGAAATTTATTCATCCATCTTCTCCAAAAAGGCACATCTAATAAACAATAAGGCACACGTCAATGCCTCTTTACAAGAGAACATATAGTGTTCTAGCATAAATATTTTTCATAAATAAGCACCCAAAAAGTCATACAAGTTGCTTCAACTTAGAACATATTTTAATAAAAGGACATACAAGGAAATTCTTCTAGATCAAGTTGGATATCCATTATAAGTACACAACCAATCATCATTAGTCGTATTAATTAAAGATAAAATATATGCAAACACATGTAACTACAACATAATAAGAATATATTAGCAACATGGTTAAGCAATACAACACATCAGAATATAATAAAGATGTTTCTAACATTGTATAAATGAGATGATCAAACCTATAATTTGCATTATAACACTCAAAATACTATAAATATGTTAAAAAACCAACGATAAAAAGACCAATAAATATACATGTGTGTATCATACAAATATATCTAGAAAAACCTAAATACATACCTAGAACTATTATTTATTATACTTTTTATGAAAATACACTAAATATGTATGGATATAAGATGTATTAACTCAGGGGCGGAATCGAGAATTTTATTAAGGAGGGCCAAATATACACCTATCATATATAAGTAAAAAATGGAAAAATGTATTTTCAAATGATACTTTTTAAGTAGAGTTAACCACTTTAAACATGATTTTTAAAATTTGATAAATTTACCATTTCAATGTTATTTGAATTTTTCAATAAGGTATATAGACTATTTTTTTCCAATGGTGATTTTTTTTATAGTTTTAGTTAAAAAGTTTCATATTAAAAGGTAACAACAAAATCTATTCCATTTACAGAGAGAATTAGAAATAATGGGAGAGATAAATGAGCCTCAATCTCATTTTATATCAAATTATACTTATAATATTAATATATTAAGGGAGCATACTTGATGAATTATGTAACCTTACCTACTTTGTGTTCATTTTGATCAATTTTTTTATAGAAAATACCACCATGGATTTTCATCATTATATCTTCTTAATATGTCATTTTAATTTCGTCGGAAATAGATACTCCTATGCACTCCAACTAGAACATGTAATTTGAACGATCTTAGAATTGATGTAATTGGCATGTTCTGGATGGAGGCTTGTGAGTCTCTGTTTATGATGAAATTGGAATGACATATTAGAGGGATATAGGTATAAAATGCATGGTGATATTTTTCAAAAAAATAATAAAAATTGGGCAAAAAATGGGCATGAAGTAGGTAAGGTTACATACTTCTTGAAGTAGGCTCCCTTTCCTCGTATATTAAAAATAAGTAGAAATGACTTTTTAACAACAAAAGGGTGGAATTATTTTTTTAAAACAAAAGAAAGGACGGAGAGAGGTAAAGTGAGTAGAGCTAATTTTTTCAACAAAAGGTAAAAGTTTTTTTGACAAGACAAAAGGTATAAAGATGTGATTTGAACCTTGATTCATTAATTGAAAGATGCAACATTTTGCCAGTAAGCCATTAAACATTTAGTAATAATATCTGAATTTTTTTGTATATTCAAGCGTTGATATCAAAAATTAACAACATTATATAAGTGAAATGTAATAATTAAGGAGGAGTCATGGCCCTCCAAGATATATATTAGTTCTGCCCTTGTTTTAACTTATATGAAAGATAAATAAAATCAAATCTTATTGTAAAACTTAACCTTAGTTTTTCTACTTACGGGTCCACTTATGTCAATTAAGTTATATCCAAATTAATTAGTTATAATTATTATATTTATGTAACATTAATGTATTTCTATAAAAAAACAAAACATGCAAAATAAATAATGAAATTATTGTTTTAAAAGTATAATCTTTATGTAAATACATAACCACCAATAAATGGCAAAATAAAAAAACTCACATGACAAAGATGTTCCAAAATTTATTCCAAGTATTAGTATCGAGGCTCATTTAAGGAGATTATTTTATAAAAAAATCCCTACTTTTTTCAAAAATGGTCTTACCATCTAACCTGTCTCTGCGGCATTGGATCAAACACCTATTGGGCACCATGCAACCTTCGTACGGCGCCGTCGCAGGAGCCATCCTGCCCGTCCGATCAGCCCTTTCTCAGATCCTCGCCGTCGGATTATTGGCATCTGTGTCTCCACGTGGGCACCGCCACTCTCGTCAAGGGAGTTGTGGACACATAACGTCCTTTTGCTTAGTCGTTGGGGTCTTTTTGCTATCACGCCCTCCTAAATATCAAATTCGCTCCGTAACTCCTTGGAACTAAGGAGATTTTTCCATAATTTGCAAAAAATATTAAATGTATGTCATTACAAAAAGTAGTTGTATTGCAAAAAGGGATCTCCATCTTATTTTTCCTAATTTTTATTTTTTTGAAAAATAATTTCATAGATTTTCATCATTGTATCTATATATTATGTTATTCAAGTTTAGTGCGAAACAAAGACTCCTACGACCTTCATCTAGAAGAGGTCGATTTCAAGAATTCTACAACCATTAAAAAATAACTGTCATGATGAACCCGTAGGAGTCTCGATTTCATATGAAATTTGAATGATATAATATAAACATATAATGATGAATTTTTCTCAGATTCATTTTTTAAAATTTGAAAATAGAAAAAATAGGACGGAAGAGTCAAGTTAGCTCCCTCCAGGGGATCGTCCCATTTTACCCTTACAAAAATATCCCTACAAACATCGAATAATACTGCAAGGGTACATTTTTCAATTGAGATATTTCGTGGGGCATTTTTTCTATTATGATATTTGCAAGGTTGTCATTGTATTCTCGGAGGTATTTTTGTGAAATTAGTATTTTTGTAAGCACATTTCTAAATTGATTTTAAAAATATTTGATATTATTATTGATTATTAAGGTTATTTATTTAATTTTTAACAACAAACTCATGGTAATATTTTTTAATCTTATTGTCGACTGCTTTCTTCATCGTTAATTTTATAAATCAGACATAAAACTACGTGTAAATAATAAAAAAGGACCGCAACTATGCCACAATCCTCAATTAAAGGTCTCAATTATCAAATGTAACAAAGAAGAGATCGAATTTATATTTTACCTCAAAAATATGCCTTCGTAAGCCTCAACAGCCCTTATATATCTCAAATATCAACGTTAATAAAGTTGAAAGTTGAGATCTTTTTTGTTACATTTGAGAAATGAGGTACCTGATTGGGAATCAATAAATACTTGAAAGCTCTTTTTTTATAATTTCCCCTAAAATTAATCAACCTTTACCATCAAAGTCCTCGGAATTTGACTCAAAAGATCTTTGGCAAAATAAATAAATAAATAAATCGGTTGATATAATTTCTTATCATGAAAAATGATGTGGACATATATCTCCATGCTTTCTGTAGTCAAAAGGCCTAAAATTTATCCATACATTTTCAAAAAAGAAATAAATTTAAGAAATCAAGAAAATAGAAATAAAAAATCCTCTATTTTGTCCGTCCGTAAGGGCTTTATTTGGAGGTAAATCATGAGGACTTGATTGCAAGAAAAAATAATTAGAAGGGCTGAAGTGTAAAATATAGTTTTTCTTTTTTCAAGACACGTCAAGGCAACGACGGGAGAGCTTTCATTATTGGCTCCACGTGGAGTCCATACAAAAGAACAAAAAATCGATGGGATGGAAAAAGATAATTTTCCAATTTCAAAAGAAATACAAAATATTTTATTCTTTTCCTTTCCCATTCTCTCTTCTCTTTTGTTTTTTTTTTCTAAAAGGATTTTTTCTTTTTTCGTGGTTACTTAGTTCGTCTGCGAAATTTGTACTTGTCCTCCTGAAATAAGGGACATCCTTGTGATTGGCAGTGGAGGCTTAAATAAGGAGAGAAATTGCAGAAAAGATCCTAACCTATTCACTTACTCTCAATCTCTCTCTCAAGCTCTAAGAGGCAATAATGTGGTACTCGATTTTTAAGATTTGTTTCAGTACGATCTTGAGTTGTCATATTATCATGTTTTTCACTCTTAAAATTTTGATATGATATTGAAATTGGATGTACGTAAGGAAGTTTCATCTAAATTTACTTTAGCGAAACATAGTCAACCTTATACTTATATAATTGGTAGATTGTATGATAAGTAGGAAGCACTGTATTATTCGCGCATTATCATTGCAGCAAGCATGTATAGTTGTCGATTTTGTTTGAAACATCTGAACATCGACCTATCCAATCAGCTGTGCCTAAGTAAGCGACTTACATATATATCGAGATCCTTAACGAAAAAATCTATAATTTTTTGTATAAGCCTTTATGAACATTGAATACATAGGGATGTTAGCATATGTGTTTATGCATAATATAGGGATGTCTATCTATAATTGTATACCTTGGGCACATATGTAAAAGAATCCCCAACTCTAATTGCTTCCAACTCCCCCAACAAACCCTTAAGGGCCTCATTACAAAATATCCAGCTGAACAATAAAGATTAAGGGCCTCATTACAAAATATCCAGCTGGCCCTCACTTTCACTGAGAGCTGCAGAAGCTCTGAAATAGCGGGAAAAGGGATCCAACGGCAACAACCTCTCTGCGGCATTCCATCGAACACCTTGCCCTCACCTCTGGCGGCGCCGCCGGATCTCCACCGCCCACGCCTTCCACCTCATATAAAGAGACAACCCCACCATTATAAATAGGGAGGTGGACCTGCGGCCACCCAGGGGACCCCCTAAAAAGATTGGATCCTTGCCCTTTTTGCGGGGTCCGAGGTGGTGGTTCAGCGTTGCTTTGGGGTGGCCTGGAGGGGATAACGCGAACTGGGTAGCGAGGGATTGGTGGAAAGGAGGGATCTTTGATGGAGGCGAGGCACGTGATCATGTCGGCGCTGGGCGTCGGGGTCGGGGTGGGGTTGGGGTTGGCGTCCGGGCAGGCAGTGGGGAGGTGGGCGGGGCCTGGGAGCGGCGTGACGGTGGAGAGGATTGAGCAGGAGCTGCTGAGGCAGGTCGTTGATGGGAGGAACAGCAAGGTCACCTTTGATCAGTTCCCCTATTACCTCTGGTGAGGATGAGATCTTTCACGTCTTTTTTTTCAAAGAAAACCTTCTTCTTATTCCTTTTTGTGTTGATTTTTATTCTAATTGAACGATTGGCTTTTTTTCTTTCAAAATATTGGTTTTTGATTGATTATCGTTGGGTTTTGTTGTTTCTGAAAGATTGGTTCTTTGGGTTGGTTATGTTGATTATCTGAAGTAAGCTGGCTTTTTTACTCATTCAAATTTTTTGTTTATGCTGCTTTTTGATCTGTTATCACCTCGTATTGCTGATAATTTTGCTGCTGTTGAATTTGTTGGTGGGGAAATATCGGGAGGATGAATCTATGACGCTATCCTCTTTTGGATAGAACTAGATCAGGTTTGGTTCTTTTGGCGTTTTTACCTTATCTGGTGCAAATGGAGAATTAATGTATCATGTTTTAGCCCGTTACCGATTTACCATCCGGCGAAACATTTCCTATTGTGTTACAACGTGCCATTTTATATCTTTGAAATCGACATATCGTTGTTTTGATTGGGGATCATGAGAGGAGAGATGATGTATTAAAGTTTCATGGTTGCCTATTGTTGGTGAAGAAATGCCAATTTCGAGGTTCATGTGTCCTTTTGTTTTTTCATAAGCCATGTTGAGGTGAACTTGTGCATATGCATTTCATATTTTTAGCATATAAAGGTTTATGTTGAGGGAATTAGATGAAATCATGGAAGGTACTGCCTTTGGTTATAACCAGAATTTCTCTGTCGATGCTGGCTTTTGTTTGCGAGATTCCTCGATCGTTTGTTGATGAACTTAGAGTTTTCATGGAATAGTTTGACAAACATCCTGTCATATTTCGTTAAGGATAAACGAACCTGAATCCTGATAATATTAAAAAAAAAGTCTAGCTGATATCTGATTCTTGTAAATAAAGAGTCTGGTTCTCTTAATTCCCTTCTGATAGCTTAGTAGATACCTCATCCAATGAACTAGAATAGTAATCGAATATTTTATTTTTACTCATAATGTCGCAGTTGAAAAACTTCTCATATCCACCTTTGTTTAAAAAAAATATCCTGACAATTGTTCGAAAGCCATTCCTGTCAGTGTTTGACCTTTTATGCTTGCAATCTGTTCTTACATAGAGCACATGAAGTGGTGATGAAAGATTCTCTTTATTGTTTGAGTGGTTGATGGAAGATTCATGTTGTGACTGATCTTGTAGATTCGAGAGAATTTGGCATGTGGTCTATTCGTACGATAAAAGTTGTGTTACACAGTAGTCATCTATTTTTTATTTTCTATTACTGTGAAGGGGGCTGAAAATTGAGTAGGGTCTGCTGGAAGCAAGAATATTGCATTAAGTTATATAATTAATTAAATTGAAAGATAAATGGAATTTTGCAGGTTCTAGTACTTATCCATATTTCATTTATCCATTGAAGTTTAATTTTGATATTAGTTGGTTTCTTTCATTTCTTGGAGAACTGGAACATCTCAAGGAATCTCTATCCTTTCAGTTTATTTCAATATCTATCTGTCCATATTAATGATTGTAATATGGTGATACCAGAGATTTCAGATTGTTTTGCATGGTATCTATCATCATGCTCTGATGACGATGTTGTTGCATGTTGTAACAAAT
This sequence comes from Ottelia alismoides, assembly GCA_037367405.1. NCBI lineage: Eukaryota > Viridiplantae > Streptophyta > Magnoliopsida > Alismatales > Hydrocharitaceae > Ottelia > Ottelia alismoides. The sequence continues at coordinate 68,544 of JAZKJV010002051.1, read as the reverse complement.
GACAGTGAGCAGACTCGAGTGCTATTGACAAGCGCTGCTTATGTTCACTTAAAACATGCTGATATTTCCAAGTATATAAGGAATCTCTCGCCTGCCAGTCGAGCTATCTTGCTTTCAGGCCCGGCAGGTAAATTATGTGAAGTGCTTGTTAATTTTATATTTATATAGTTTTTTCTCTGGAAAACTTTTTTTTACTATTGTAACAGTGGCTTCTACCTATGTCAAATTCCATGCAAGACATTTTTTTGTGGATTACTTGATCTTTTTATACTAACTGATTGTTTTGACCCTAATTTATGTTTTTGCAATTAGTCTTTGGGAATCGGGATTGTCTAATGTGCCCATAATATAATGCTTCACATTTCAGCTCAATACAAAAACTGACCCCGCCATGAGTTTCAGATATTACCTAAATTCGACCCCTTCATGGTGGAGGGCTAGGTGTTTCTGATTTGAACATAATTTAAAACTGGTTGCTTTTCATCATTGCTTTTTATTATAAAGTTTTTAGTGGAAACATTAAATGTTTCAGATAGCCCCATCAAAAACTTTCTTTTTTGGTAAATAGTGACTAACTTTTTGATGCCTTAACTGAAGAGCCTTATCAACAAATGCTTGCGAAGGCTCTGGCACATTACTTTGAGGCCAAATTGTTGCTTCTAGATGTGACATCCTTTTCTGTGAAGGTAGGTTGTTCTTCTATAATTTGTGGTTTGAGACCAATGTTGAGTGCTGATTGGATCTGGAACTGTTCTATTTTCAGATGCAGACTAAATATGGCAATGTCAATAGTGACCAGGTCAGACTCTCTTGCATTTTGTTCCACTGTTTCTATTTTGTTGTGTTGTATTGTTGCTTTCGGCTGCTTTTGCAAACCTTCAATTATGTTGTTTATGTCATAGTGGGGTCTGTTTGGTATAGGGAGGGTTGATTGGTTCAGAACGATTCCGGGTAATAGGGATGTTTGTTTGAGTATGAACAAGCTTGATTTGGATCCAATCTAACATGTGTGGATGCCAATAAAGGAATCACAAAGACTTTGCCAAGGTTGCTATGGAGTTATGGGAAATTATTGCATAATATCTCCAACGGAAACAGTTGGAAGTTTTTTTGATATAAGAGGGGGAAACACGTACAGCTGCGCACCTCAAGATTTGAACCCTGGTCTTTTGGGTGCTAACAGTAGGAAGCTTAAGGTCAATGGTGAAAAAGCTATAATTGACGTAATAGGTACCAGTTAAATCTGCACATCACTGTTTTAAGAGATTGTATTTTGATTTTGATTTTGATCACCAAAATCAGCAATACCTTTTTTGAAATAGAATAAAATGTATTTTAAATGTTACATCTCCATATTTGAGTTTGGTCCAGCATATTATACTGCGACCATCTCGATGAATGATAACATGGTATTGATTTATGTTGAATTCCGTAATTAAGCATCTTAACTGGAGTTGCCTTTTGGAAGTGTCGCCATTGCTTTTGTAGAGGGTCACACTATAGGCTGCAACTTCCAAGGTCGCTTTATCAGGACCATTTTGTTTTGATTTCATGTAACTGTCCATAGCCGACACTACTTAATTGTGGGAAAAGACTTTGTTGTTGTTGTTGTTGTTGTTGTGTTCATGTACTATCTTCTTATGCGAGTCACTAGCAATATTCAATTCACGATGCTGATTAAACTGCCTCCTGTTCCTTATAATAATGCCCTTCCTTCACGATGCTGTTTCTGCTGAAGGACCTTTGTGTGTGCTTTGAGAATTTTCTTGTGAAGAGAGTCAATCTCTATAGATTGAGTAGCCCCTCACATGATCATGTCTGGACCAAAGACACGTATTCTTAGCTGTTTTAGTAGTTATACCATCTAAAAATGTGTTTTAATTCTGAAGTTTTTAGAAGCCCAGATCTATTGTAAAGTTTGTATTATCTGACCATTAACATACCATGCAATTGACAAGGCTTATTGGTCAAAATTCGATATATTCTCAAGCAGACAATCCTATAAAATGTGTCGGTAAATTGGAATGAACAGAAAATTGAGGGTAGGGTTGTGGAGCCATGAGATTATTTGGCAAGGATGATGGGTAGGAAGGGTGTGTAAACAATCCACGCTGCAACATGCAACACTGAAATGCGTGTGGTTAACGCAGTGCAGTTATTAATCCAGAATGTGAACTTTGTGGTGTGTGTGCGCGCTTTGGCAATGGTATCTTGGTGACTGCACATCCATGGTGATCAGGATGCATTATTATTTTCAGTCCCTCCTCTACTGTAAACCATCGATTAGTGAGTAGTTTACTGTTGCATTATTCTTTTTTTATTCCTTTCCCCGCTATCAAAGTCTTTTCTGTCCAAAAAAAAATACAATTTTTGTGAGATAAATCTCCTGTATATATCTACGAATGCCATGCCAATAAAATCATGTTACCAAGCATGGCAAATACCCTTTCTTGTCATAGTGTGTCGAATTATATCCCGACCTATGCCAACTGCACCATCCTAATTGCAGATATTCTTCGACATATATCATACGCCACCGCATCTGCATGGATTTCATTTCCAAGATTATGATGATGTTATATTCTTGTTTATAAATGATACACTAAGAAATGACCGAGCTAGTAGGCATAAACATGCTATTCATACAATTTCCTTGGTAAATTTTAGCTATTGTGAGATCAAAGAGAAAATCTCCTATGCACGAAGTGTAAATTTTACACTGAAACCTCTTGCGATACATGATAACACATCTTGGGGAAGTTGTAGATAAAAAGAACATGCCCCATCCCCACCCTCACCCACTGCCTGCCTCACTATCAAACTGGGAAGAACATATGGTTTGAAAAAGCAACCGAATTAGTATTTGAGTTGCGCTTAATGGTGTGCTAGTACTGAATTATCAAGGTGACTTAGTAGTGCACAGATTCCACTCATTTCATGTCCTAATGAGTTAGTTATAGCAGGTAAATAGATCTTAGAATTGCCAAGCTAGAATTAGGAAGGGACTGACCCCTTGCACTTCAATCCCTGACAAACCGGGAGCCCTTGACCCGACTTAAACCGAGAAAATCAATATAATTAAAGATATAATAGTTGCTTTGCGAAGTCCAACTATATATTCGGGGGAATACTTTTTTGTTTATTATATAGTTAGTTGCAACAACAACAACAACTATATATTCGAGGGAATACTTTGTTGTTGTTGTATAAAGTTAGTTGAAGTTGATAATAAAATGAGATGATCAATATATTATATAGATATGTATGCTCGTTTACTTTGGCACTCCCCCCAGTGAAGAGCCCAAGGACTCAGTGAAGTTTTGGACCTTGTTCTGTGGAGTTGGGTGGGAGATTCGGTAGAAATTGTTGTTAGTTGTTACATTGGAGCTAGTGGATGATCACCTCAATATGTATATCTCGAAGGGGATATTGTTTCCTCAAGTTATCATGCTGCAAGGTCAATCATCATGTTGCATGACAATCTCACTAGTATCTGCTCGCATATGATCACCGCAACATGCTGCACGACAGCCTTTTCCTGATTAAAGATTACAATGGAGCTCATGCCCTGCAGACTCTCCTATAAGTCCCTGCTACCAGAGGAGTGTATGGGTTGGGTGGTGGAGGGATCTCATCTATTGTTAAAAGACTACATACAGAAGATAAACTCTACGTTCAGAAATAAGATGTCATTTTGGCTCAAATATTGATAGGCAAGAAATGAATAAAGTTCTGTAACCAGCATTTCACAGCTGCTAATACTCCCAGTAACTGTGTTTTGTGTATCCGTACAACCATCCACTAATGCTAAATAGGACAATTGGACTCTATACAATGTATAACATCCTGTTTTTGTTTATCGTTCACCCGGATCTAGGTCATCCAACCAATATGATCAGACATCACAATATTAACATCATATATATCAATGCCATGAAAATAAATACCCAAGTCGCGATCTATTTTTATTACAGTGTCTTAAAAACGGGCCAACAAAAAGAAAAAATAAATAGAAAATGAGTATATAATCAGGGTTTGATATTTTACTAAACCGGGAAAGAAACTAATAAGGGACAGACCCTCACTAGTGGACTTATGGAGAGAACTGCAAAACAAGAGCCTGTCTCTAGCTCGATAACACCTGAAGAGAAATCCAATAATAGGTGAACGTATACCATACAACTGTATGTGTTACAAAATACATACACTTACAACAAGGATTAACTGCTCGAGTGTAAGAACCAAGGCTGGGAACCAAAACCGCTGTTAAAACCACTGCACATGAACCTATAATACAAAACCCGTAGGTTATGCCCGAAGTCTATAGCCAGCTTATCTTTAACATTTGTTATCTTTATCTCCTAGTTTGCCCTGGGATGCTAGAACCCAGTGTAGCCTTGCTGACGTTCTTAGAAAATTTATACGTCCTTGCAGATCTGAACAATGCCTTCAGTGCTTCTGCTACGGTAATTCTATTCCCAATAAAACTAATGAGGAGCACACGGAAATGGTCTAATATTTAATGTACATGTCAGGCATATATGAGACTATCAAGACTAAAATTTCTTCACTACTAACCTATTGCGATTTTTTGGTGCAGAGCGTTAAGAGGTCTACATCTGAAACAGCATTGGAGAAGGTATCTGGCTTACTTGGATCCTTTTCACGTTTCCCCCAAAGGGATGAGACAAAAGGTACTTAAAAGTGTTTTTTTTTCTAGACAGCCATGTTATGTATTTTTTGCAATTTAAAAATATTGTTAACTCTTTGTGATGATTTACTTGTGTATTTATGCATTGATCAGGGGGGCTTAGGAGGCAAAGCAGTGGTGCAGATATCAGGTTAAGGTGTGTAATCTAAACAAAGATTAATAGTTGGCTTTCACTACCTTTCCTCGTTCACTTATCACCTGTCCTGTACATATAGGGTTACGGAGGAAACCAACAACTTGCCAAAGCTCCGCAGAAATGCATCTGCTTCAGCTGACATCAGCAACCTTGCAAACCAAAGCAATGGGAATCAAGGTTTTTTATATTATCACACTAACTTTAGTTACTTCAATGCTAATATGGATACATTCAATGAAAGGCATAAGCAATCATATAGTCTGAAAACAAGAATTCTTGTTGTTCATAACCTAGAAGTCACCTTGTGATATTGGTATCAACATTTATGTAGCATTGTTAGTGCCGTTGACCCTTTACCATCTTGAAACGGTGGTTGAGTCAAACGGTGCTTGTTTTTTGTGCTGGTTATGGAAGAAGTCCAGTATGTAGTACATGTTGAAGTTAGTGGCAATATTCTGTTGTTTTAGCTGAGTATTTGGTTCTATTTTCAAAGTTAATTTAGCTTGAGCAGGCCAGAAATGCAGTTACATTTTTTATTTGCTACTTTAATATCATTACCTCTTCATTGATTCTTGTCCCATGTCATTTCAGCCTCTCTTAAGCGTACAAGTAGTTGGGCTTTCGATGAAAAAGTTCTTATACAATCACTCTACAAGGTAGGGCATCCTCTCTGTCCATCTTCTTGCAATTGTTTTCATGTGTTTTGGCATCATGAAACCTTAGAATTTTCTGTTTCACATTTTTCTCATACAGTGTCGTTGGAGTAACTTTAGAATGCTCTGACATTGCCCTTTTGTCCTCTCCAGGTCCTGGTGTCTGTATCCAAAAATGACCCAATAGTCCTTTATGTGAGAGATGTAGAAAATCTTCTGTATAGGTCGCAGAGGGTATACACCTTATTCCAGAAAATGTTGAAGAAGCTTACAGGGTGTGTTTTGATACTTGGTTCCAAAGTGGTGGAGTCGGAGAGTGATTGCAGGGATGTGGATGAGAACCTCTCATTGTTGTTTCCTTATGTGATTGAGATTAAACCCCCTGAGGACGAGACCCGCTTGGTAAGCTGGAAGTCTCAACTGGAAGAAGACATGAAAATGCTCCAGTTTCAGGACAACAGAAACCACATTTCCGAGGTTCTTGCAGCAAATGACCTTGATTGTGATGATCTTGGCTCCATTTGCTTTGCAGATACCTTGGTCCTTAGTAACTACATAGAAGAAATAGTCGTCACGGCAGTTTCATACCATTTAATGAACAAGAAGGATCCAGAATACAGAAATGGAAAGCTTGTTATTTCTTCGAAAAGGTCAGTGTTCACAAAATAGACTCATTAGATTCACATGTTGTTTCAAGTACACGATCATGACCACTGCATGCTTGGTTTTCCCTGATGCTCACTTTTCTCTATCACAGCTTATCTCATGGGTTGAGTTTATTCCAAGAAGGGAAGCTAAGAGGCGAGAGTTCTCTAAAGTTAGAAGCAAATGTTGAGCCTGCTAAGGTATGTTGTTCCCCGTGCATTGGATGACAAGCTCTTTCCAAAAATTACTGAAAAGCTGCAGCTAGATGGCCATCCAAAGTCTTCAACACTTTTTCTTGTAGAACTGCTCTTTTTTTCAAGAAAAAAATCCACCTCTATCACTTCCCTTGCACATTTTGTCTTAGGAAGCTGTAAAAGAAGATACTGCAGCTGTCACAAAGCCAGAAACAAAAGCTGAAACTTCACCTCCTGAGAAAACTACCGAGACAGAAAAATCCAATCCAGGGGTAAAAAAGGATGGGGAAAATCCACCTGCAGCTCCAAAAATCCCTGTAAGATCACTTCTTATTTCAGTGAATTATCATTTTTCTTCTTTTATATAAAAAGCCACCTTTGATGTGTTTTCTTATAATAAGGTTCTTTAGAATGACTGTTGCATGTTGAAAATTGAATAATCCAATATTATACCTATTTATCATTCTTTCATGTATTTACCGATTGCTGTGCGCCAAGAATTCTTGTGCACCTGATATTCAATGCTGGCATCTGATGATAATGATACACAATCCATAACGAAAACCCAAGACTTGCCTCTCTGCTCTGATTTATGACTTTAATACGTGCATGATAGTCAGTAGAAAAATGAAGAAGCAAGTGACACTAACTGCTCTGCGTGACTCAAGATTGATGCAACTTGTGCAGCAGATACAGCAAGGTTGACATGTAGATCTAACATAAGAAGATAGGTTTCAACGTAAAGGCATACAAGTATCTTGCAATGGCAATGCCTCTTCAAACTTGCTGGTTCAATAAAAGAAAATTACTGCTGAAAAGCAAGGTAGGAAATATCAATATCGATATCATATCGGTCCGCCCGTAAAAGTATATAGCGCTGATATATCGAAGATATCGGTGGAAATGTCGGAAATGGCTCAAAAAGCCATTTTTTGCTATTTTTTAAGAAATTAAAATAATCCAAGATATTAAAACAACACATAACTTACAAATACACATTTATATCACACATCGGTAATTTATACCCCATATATCGCACATATGGGTCAAATCGAACATGTTCATGTTAATGCAAATTGCTGACTTGTAGAAATTGGAAATGGATCTCATTCAAGTTCTTATAACATTAAATAACTTACAAATATACACTTAGATAACACATATAGATCATAGATGCTCCTTCTATCGCACATATCGTTCATATCAGGCACATCTTCTTCCCAACTTCTTCCCACAGAATGGTGCCAACAAGATGGTGCTTCAGTCTCGTGATCCCCTTCCTCCCAACTTCTTCCTACAGAAGTTGCACTGTGGTTTCGATTTGTTACCATCTGGAGCGATGGCATACCTCCAACCAATCTCTCCACTATCCAACTGATCACCAGAACCATCAAATTCCGAACTAGAGTGTGAACCCATGATGTTGATTACTGAGGCCTGAAATCTGCAAAGAAATTATACAACAAACATTCGTGAGACATATGATGAGAACAATCAATTATTTGCTAATTATTTTAAGTTTTAATATTCGGATTTAATTAATTAGTATTTTTTAGTTAACATAAATCACCATAGAATATTGTTTTCTGTGTTTAGAACATGTGATTCGACTTTATTCTTTCATAACTTAATTTCACAACATAACTCAAAAACTCCAAATTAGTTCCACAAAATTGAAAAGAGTCTTTTTCAAAAAAAAATTTGAAAAGAGCTTGCATTGTTGATATAGAATTAGTTATTTAGTTTGGTTTATGTTTAGTTCCATTTTAAGCATAGAATGAATACCTTTTCGAATCTGGTCTAGATTAGCCTGATAGAACTTGACCCTAGCAGATTTTTAAAACTTTATATAGAAGCTTTCCGACCCTTGGTATTTTTCATTTATAGAACACAGATTCTTTATCCTTTCTACTTCTGCAATGTTTGTTGTACACTGCATTTGGATGTATTGAGCGGATAAATTCGATGTTGCAACCTTCTTGGTAAACTTATACTTAACTAAATTTATTTTCAAACAGGAAGTTCCACCCGATAATGAGTTCGAGAAACGCATAAGACCCGAGGTAATCCCAGCCAGCGAGATCGGAGTTACTTTCACCGACATAGGTGCCTTGGATGAAATCAAAGAGTCCCTTCAAGAGTTGGTAATGCTTCCGCTCAGGAGGCCTGACCTGTTCACTGGAGGCCTCTTGAAGCCTTGCAGAGGAATACTACTGTTTGGACCGCCAGGAACCGGCAAAACAATGCTGGCTAAGGCCATTGCCAATGAAGCCGGAGCAAGCTTCATCAATGTTTCCATGTCTACTATTACGTCAAAGTGGTTTGGGGAAGACGAGAAAAATGTCCGCGCTTTGTTTACCTTAGCTGCAAAGGTCTCCCCGACAATTATCTTTGTGGACGAGGTAGATAGTATGCTTGGCCAGAGAACCAGAGTTGGAGAGCACGAGGCCATGCGGAAGATTAAAAACGAGTTCATGACGCACTGGGACGGTCTCTTGACAAAACCAGGTGAAAGGATCCTTGTTCTTGCAGCGACCAATAGACCATTCGATCTCGACGAAGCAATCATTAGAAGGTTCGAACGCAGGTATGCAACAAAGGCTGGAAGGATGAGTTTTTCGGTTTCTAAGCTAAACAAAAAAAATTTGACCAATTTTATCACTTCGTTTTAGAATCATGGTGGGTCTCCCAACTGTTGAGAATCGTGAACAGATATTGAAGACGCTACTGTCAAAGGAGAAGGTCGAAGAAGGGCTAGATTATAAGGAGCTAGCAGTCATGACAGAAGGGTACAGTGGTAGCGATCTAAAGGTTTGTACTTCACTCGCGTTTAACTTTTCATTACGATCTTGATAGTAGATATTTATTTTGGTCCATCAAATACAGAATTTATGCACAACAGCAGCATATCGGCCTGTGAGAGAACTAATACAGAGGGAGAGGAAGAAAGAGTTGGTAAGTTTTTGTGTTCCAAATATTCCCTTCACCTGCAGGGTTTACATCCAAGATACTCATCGTATTCATCGATTGCGCTTAACTTTAATGAGGCTGATTGTTACAATTTATCCCATCAATTTCTGCAGTTGTAGATCTGATCCATGTAATTTTCTATGCAGGAGAAGAAGAGGAAAGCTGATCAAGGAGAGAATTCAGAGAGCTCAGACAGCAAGGAAGGAAAGGAGGAGGATGTAATTACCATCAGACCATTAAACATGGAAGACATGAAACAAGCAAAGAATCAAGTGAGTGTTCTCTCACAAGATTTGCTGCTCACTCAAACACTAATGGCCTAACGCGTTGATCGTCACTGCCTTGCCTGCAGGTTGCTGCAAGTTTTGCTTCCGAGGGCACCGTCATGAATGAACTCAAGCAATGGAACGAGTTATACGGGGAAGGAGGCTCGAGAAAAAAGAAACAACTCACTTATTTCTTGTAAAGAAGGCACGGGAACCGGGTTGACTCGTGCAATGGCATGGGGTGGAAGCTCAGCGTCTGAAACTGTATCGTTCTGGTGCGCGGTGTGCGTTTCTTCACCATCTGCTGATCTGCGAGGCTGCGGGAGTTATATACAGGAAGAAAGAGGCAATGCTGTATTATTTACGCGGTTCTTACAGGTAAAGTATGTAAATAATATATACATACGTGAGCTTGTTTTGAGATTGGTAGGTACACTGTGGAGCTTTGAGAGGGACTGTTAGAACAGCTTTAGCTTTTGTGTTTGTGTGGGAAGTGTGTGTGTTCTTTGTTGTTCTCATTATAGAACAAGGCAAGTCTAATCGAAATGAGGGGGGGCTGAGATTGTGTGTTCCAGGTAGTGCTGTTGGTTTGACTATGTTTGTATGATGGAGCCAATGTTTTATGCTGCGGGATATCCCATGTGCTTCACACCAAGAAGACTCCACGTATCACTCTTCATCAGATTGTTTTGGAAAAGGGATATTTACATCCACAACCCAATTACTTCAGAAACCCTCGATAATCACGAAGTACACATAAGACCCTAGATAACTGTTCTGTTTGACACCCATAACCTTTTGTTAGTTTAGTTCATTTAACTCAACCAGATGGCTGAGTTAATCTAACTCAATCCGTGATCTAATGACGGAGATTAATAAAAAAAGAAAGGAAGGAGAGGAGGAGGCACGTGCAAGGGGCACGACCTGGGGCTTGCACCGTCGGAGGTGTGAGTGGGTGGGGAAGGGTTGCGGCTTGCAGGCAGAGGCGTGGGCAGGGGGCACGACCTGGGGCTTGCACAATCGGAGGTGCGTGTGGGGGAAGGGCTTCAGCTTGCAGGCGGAGGCGCGACCGGGGGAGGTGTGGGGGGGGGGGGGGGGGCAAGGGGAGCACGATCCTCTTCACGACCTGCGCGGGGAGGGGGGAGCAGGACCCGCACGTCGGGGGGGGGGGGGTGGGGGGGGAAGCAAGACATGGGTTTCCAGAAACCCACCACCTCGATGGGCGGCGGCGGTTGGTCGCCCGCTCTGTCGCGTGCGGCTAAGGCATCGAAGGAGGGTGGCGACCTCTGCAAAGTGGGTCAAGGAGATGGGTGCTGCTTGGAGGAGGAAGGGGATATTGGTCTTATTTGTAAATAATTGAAAGTTAAATGGTATAAAATATAAATTACTTGACGGATACCGTCATAGTTAATGGAAAAATGAATGGAAATTAACACGGGGTTATAGGTGTACGAGTTAAGCATTACTCTAGGTCTTATGTGTAATTCATGATTATCGAAGATTCTTGGGGTAGTAATTCATGATTATCGAAGATTCTTGGGATAATTACAAAATTACTCAGGGTTGTGGGTGTAAATATCCCTTCGAAAAATCATCAAAAACTGAAGCATAGCCACCATCGGAGCATGTTTTCAGGATAAATAGAATCAGTTCAAAGTGACAATGGTTAAGCATGCAAATCCTTTTACTTACAGTCGAATTAATCACTTAGCTATTTCACAAGATTGATCTTGTTTACTCCCACGGATGGTGCTATAGCTTCTTAAGAGAATGGTGAAAATCTTGCAAAGATTGTCTTACACTTCTCACTCCCTGATGCGCATACCATTGCAGTTCCAGTTGATAGGAACATAAATGTCCAGACGCATCGGTTGCCTTCATCTCTTATTTGGGATGACTGTTAAGGAACAGATTTCTCACTTCCTGCTCTAGCAGCGAGAAACTCGATTTTTTTTTCAACCAGACAAACTAATCATCCTACACTCTAACCATGTAACTTCCAACCATAGCACTATCCTCAATTCTCAGCAAACTGAAATACAACAGGACTCGAGCCTAGACAAATGCGATCAAAACCACAGACTATAAATGTTTCAATCGACATCTGGACTGGAACATGAAAATTTCGACTAGATATTTCGTTCGAGAAGTGATTTTGACCATCTTCTTCTATCTTACATTGACCTCCTTCCAAAGAAACAAAAATCCAACTCAAAAGAAAGGCTGAATTGACCAACATATCTTGCATTCATATGATCCTTTTGGAGTGGGTTTCTAAGCATAATTTCTGCCAGCATCCCTTCTAAGTACTGATTTCATCCATCATATGTAGAAACGTATTGATTCTCTATTACAATATGCATGTATAATGGAGTATGGATGAAAATGGATACGGATTTTTCCCGAATATCTGCTTGTGAATCTTAGCGTACACTCAACATGCATTGCCAACTTGATAGAGCTGATTTGCAGCCTATGATGAACAATCTGGCGTGATAAACATAAAAAATTAAAGCAAAAGATGCAATCTCAAGGGTCGAGGAGGAGTGATCCTATGAGAGCCAAAACTTGTGAGAGCATGAGAGCATGCATTCTGGACCACATGATCCAACCAGAAGAGAGAAGATCAGGAGAGAGAAAACATAATCATGTGATCCAGAATGTATGCTCTCATGCTCTCACATTTTTTTTGCTCTCATAGGATCACTCCTCCTCAAGGGTAAATTATAAGTAAGCTAAAGCTGGTGACTTCACTGCAGGAAAATCTACTGCAAGGAAGGAGTTGTACTCAGATCAAAACTAGACAGCGAAATCATACATTTCCGAACGCTGATATGTTCATCAAGGCAGAAGCCGAATCGTACCACAGAGAAAGGAGGAAAGCACTCCGCCCAACATCTGATGCTAAACGACTCAAAGGAGAACATATTGTGGTACCTCAAAAATCCAGCTCAAGTCACAAAATGCTTGTTTGCGTTTTAGTGCTTTTTATCTTTCAATGGCCCTTTTGGTATCTTGCTTAGGACTTTAGCATCAAAAACTGCATACTGTTTTCTGAACTCCAACATTGCTTTCTCGCCAACAGCATCAATTTTGTCCGCATGCTTCTCATACACTACGGGAACCACGTGCAGAAGCACGAAGACTGATCCACGCAGATAGAACCAACGAGTTAGCAAAAATTTAATGATGGAGATATGATGATTACAAAGATATAATCTTTGAGCGAGAAAGGAATTCCTGATACCTATGTAGAAGAGGGTTAAGAAATTGCAGCAGCTTCCAATTATGGACAATACCCATAGCCCACCAATCACCTGATATAAAAGTTAAAAAAAAAGGTATAGCAAAACTAATGAAAGTAACATGAAGATACTATTCAGAAGTATCAAGTTGCAGTCAACTTACAGCAAGGAATTTCTTAAGATCTTGACCGAGCGCAATGCTTCGTAACACGGCAAGAGCTCTGTTAATCTCAAACCTCAAAGCAAGTGCGAAATTCACTGCATGATTCTCTGAAATACTTACAACTGGAACCGGTGGAGGTGACCTTAACGAAAATTCATCAGTCAAATGGGGAGAACAATCTTGTATCATACAATGTAACAACTCTTGTGAGCATATACACACGATGCGAAGTTTGTGACGATAGCATTTATATTTCAAAGTAAAAAAAATGGAAAGAGCACACGGCATTCAGTAGACATCTTACACATGCTGATTTAAAAAAAAAGATTAACAATTCCAACTCAGGCATCTTTAATAAAAAAATTCATAAACAAAAATAAGTTCTGACATCAAAAGTGTTCAACCACTTACTGGGCAACACTTATCAGAGTGTTCAACCCCACATTCAGCAGACCCTGAGGAATCACAAGGGCATCTTTCAGAGATAATTTTTTCCCTTTTTCATTCAAGGGTGTAAAGTTTTTATATCATCTATTTTATGAAATGAGTATATGAGCATACCTTAAAGGGATTTTATCACTTGTGTCCCTCCGAGATGTCGCAATATCAGTTATACCCCTATCTTTTTGGTAATATCAGTTGTGCCCCTCACTTCTTTCCGTTTTATCAGTTGTACCCCTTAGGTTAGTTGCCGTCCATCTACAGTGCAAACGGATGTTAACTTTGAGGACATAAGAGGAATTATTTTTTAAAAAATGGTTCAGTGGTCATTTTGATACCATCTTCCTCCTCTTCCCCCATCCTCTTCCTCCTCCTCCAACCTCCTACTCCCTCTCCGCCCCGGCCTTTCCCAGCTCCTCCCCGAGCTCGCGATCGTCCTGGGCCGACCCATCCCCTCCCCCGCGCCGCCCCCTCCCCTCCCCCGCGCCGCCCCCTCCCATCCCCTGCGCCGCCCTGCTCCCCCTCCCCTCCTCGCGTCGCCCGCATATCCTTGGACTCCCCCTCCCCTTCCCTGCGCCACCCTCCCCTCCCTCGCGCCGCCCCCTCCCCTCCCCTGCGCCGCCCTGCTCCCCCTCCCCTCCCCGCGCTGCCCTCGTCTCCTGGGCCTCCCCCTCCCCTCCCCTGCGCCGCCCTGCTCCCCCTCCTCGCGCCGCCCCCGTCTCATGGGCCTCCCCCTCCCCTCCCCCGCGCCACCCCACGTCACCCTCGACCCCTCCCTCCAATTCGCCAACCCCAGCCTCCTCTCGGCCCATTCCTTCTTCTGGAAGATGTTGAAGCTACCCACCGTCACCCTGAACCATCTCTCCTCCGTCTATACAGGGGTCCGACGCAAACGACGCGAGACCAACTAACTTGACGCAAGGATCATCGGAGACGGGCAAGACGTAGAGGGCAAGGCCGGCGCCGGAGTTGGAGCCAGTTGTGTAGTTGCGGATGTAGTAGAGGTTGTCGGCGGTGATGTTGCGGCCGAGGATGTCATGGAGGGGCTGCATGGTCTGTTGGGGTCTGGAGGGGAGGAAGAGGAGGATGGCGGTGAGGAGGAGCAGGGCGGTGCTCCGTTGGTGCATGCTGGGTGCTCCTTGGTTTTGACCATAATACCCTTCTTAACCACACCATGGTTTGAATAAACCATGGTTATTTTAATTTTTTGACGGTAAATCTGACGGAAGGGCACAACTGATGACAGAGCAAGAAGTGAGGGGCACAACTGATATTACCAAAAAGATAGGGGCATAACTGATATTGCGACATCTCGGAGGGGCACAAGTGATAAAATCCCTACCTTAAATGGTCTGGTGGTAGTGCAGTGTGCCTACCACTCAAAAGAATAGGGTTCAAATCCCCTCTTGTGAGGGTTGTGTTAGGTAGTCGACAACCAACGTATAAAATAGTTTATCTTTCAATATGGATTGGAGCAAAAATCCATGTAACCGACCTTACTTATAGTGGGAGAAGGCTTCGCCATTTTTTCAGTATATGAGCATACCGAAATTAAGGCAGAAACTAAAGCACCTCTTATCAGTATCTACTATCTAACTTTTTTATCATACCCAATATCGCAAGAATGTTTGCACATGAAACTTCTCTGATTGTGGATTAGGAGTATAATACCATAAAAAAGATACGGACAAGGAGTACACTCAGTAGTATGATATATGCATCCATCCCCTCTAAATACCATGTTTATTGGAGAAATCCATAAAATAGTCATGGTATAATGTGCATCATAATCTTAACAACCTAATTTCCTTCAATATAATCAGATCCAATATGTATCCTCCCCCATTCCATGTACATATAAATACTCTCAAGGCTTGATGGGATATATTTAGAAGATAAAAATGGATGAGAACACATATCCGATTCTTAATCATCAGTCCCCAAAAGCAGAAGTGAATGAATGCCTAAAATACCATCCAAATTTTGCATGACAAAACCAATTTGAAGGTTTTTAAAGTTGGGCGCATTATTAGACCGTCAGAATTATGGAAATAAACACAAACAATTGCGAGTGTCAGACGAGCAAGCATTGCATACTTCTTAAAAAAGCCGGAAGCGTTCGACCACAGGAAGACGATGGCCAGAGAGACGATGAGGCAGTGGCACACGAGAGTGAGCAGATAGTAGTCAAGCAACTCGAACATCACCCACACCAAAGTGGCACCACCCAAAACCCCAGCAGAGATCTTCTTGTTCCTCCACAGAAACACATCAGCAGCTGCAAATGCACAACAACCCCCAAATTATAGCATTCCACACTCAAAAAAACCAACGGAAAGGAACCTAACCAAACAATACAATCAACTCAAAGCTCCACGCACGTCAAAGAACGTCAGAGCAAAATCACAAAGGGGAAAATCGAGTCTTTCACCATTGGATCCATTCAAGATCGCAACTTCGAGATACCCGCGATTAAAATACGCGGAAAAAAATTCGAACACTCGATAACGCCACCGCGAAAAAAACGCTTTCGGTTTGATCGATCTGATCGAAGTTGCCATACGTTTGCCGCCGCCGAGGACGTGGTGCACGGGCCTCTCCCTTCCGAAGAGGCGGTAGATCTTGGACGCGGTGGTCGATTCGCCCTCGGAATCGGACGAGTCGTCGCCGTGGAACTTCTCCTTGATCTTGCCCATCACAACGCCAACTCTGGATTCCATTTCGGGAAGAGAGGAGCGCGTTGATTTGGGAAACCCTAATCGGTTCCGTATAGATGAGCGCAGTTGCTACGATCTCTGTCAGAAGAATCTTTCGCGCTCTCCGTCTCTCTCGATCGAGTGAGGGGGGGAGGTTTGAACTCTCCGCACGAGTTCTTATTTATAAATATCAATAAATAGATATATTTTTTCTTAAATAAATCTTTATTTGGATGTATAAGCAATTTCATCTGCATATACCGTAAAAAACATACATAACTATATGAGATTAATGGGGTTGTCCCCTTGGAGCAGTCAACATGGCTGTCCTCACAGTATTTTTCACGTTTTTTTTATTTTTTTCAAAAAATATTATCATGTATATTCATCCTTATATCCCTCCTATACATCATTCGAATTTCGTCAGATACAAAGACTCCTACGGCCTCCATCCAGACAGTCATTTTTAACGGTAATATGATTTTTTTAAATCAATACCATTTCGATGGAGGACGTACGAGTCTCTGTTTCTGACGAAATTCGAATGACATATAGGAGGGATATAGGGATGAATATACATGATTTTATTTTTCAAAAAAAAAAATAAAAAAACATCGAAAATAGGGGGCGGGGCAGCCATGTTGGCTGCCCTCGGGGTAGCCCCATTAATCTCTCTATATAGATATATAATATATATATATATATAAATAGATACATGATATATGTAATTTCTATACGGATATAATGTAAAATGTACTTTCACGTTTAGCTATTAAATATGTGTACGTACTGTAAATATCTTCCATTAGATGTACATTATATTAGCATATACGATCTCAAATAGTATACACATATAATATTAGAACTAATTACATATCTATGATAGAACAATTATTTTTGGATCAATTCTTTTAAAAAAAGTAGTTGTGGTTGAGTTGGTTAGTACGTTGTTTTGATAACAGTAACTGATCGGACTGATTGATACTATCAAGTTCTGTTAGGATGAAAAAATGCGAATATATTCGTATTCGATCCGTTATCGTATTCGTTTTATAAATATTTTGACATTTTAAAAGGGATGCGGATATAGATATCACTTTGACATTCGTTAATATTCGCATTCGTGTTCGTACATTCATTTTCGAACATAAATACAGTTATAATTATTATGAAATTTCAATATCTCAATTAAGCTATAAAACATTTATGTTATTATTCGTATCCAATTCGTATATGTTTTACATTCATATTCATTTTCAAGGATATGGTAACACATTTTTCACATTCGTCAATATTCATATCTGCATTTGTATTTGTATTTATAAAATGGATAAGGATATGATTATACTGATATTCCTATCCGTATCCGACCTTTTTCATCCATAAGTTCTATTCATATCCAAAGGGATAAAAACATTAATTTCTAATGAATTGCGTTCACTTAAATGAGAAATTTTGACGGAAGTTAATTCAGGGATTTGGTAGCATCCACTTTAAATATGGTCGGCTACATGAATTCTTGTTAAAATCTATGTTGAAAGATCCAACTATTTTATACGTGATCTATCGGCTACCTAACTCGACCACCATAAGGAAAAATTTGAACCATGTTCTTTTATATGTCAGCATCTATCCAATAGTTAATAACGATCATGATATTTAGCCGTTGTAATGTTACGAAGGGTTATGAGTGTAAAAATCCCTTTATATTTTTAATCAAACGTATTCAATGGTCTTTCCCGGTTCTCTATTTTTATGGAAGAGATGATGTAGGAAAGGGGACCTCATCAAACAAATATTATTATATGGTATGACGTGTCCCTTAAGAAAAAAGACGACCTCGTGGTCGGTGCTTTGCCTTTGTTTTCTCTACTTTTCTGTCCTTTTCCCTTAGATCCATCACGTGAGAAAAACAGGCTTCGCTATTTCTGGGATTTTTACATGTACACCCACTTAAAAATTTTGATACTAAAATAGGGGAATAAGGGGCCTATAGACACCCATTTTTTTCATCTCTATTTTTTTACTTTTTTTTAACGAATTCTCAGAGAATTTATATCAAAATATATCATTTTAACATCATTCAAATTTCAGTTTAATTCAAGATGTCTAATTTATCTATCAAAATAATCAAATTTTAACGATGTCAGATTTGCTGGAATCGATTCTTTCATATTGACATGTGAGGAATGCATGCTTTACACGAAATTTGAAGAATAAATTCAACTTAATATTCTAACTAACACCTCCAAAGATTCATTAAAAAATTAGAAATAAAACGTAACGTAATGAAATAAGGTCCCGAAAAAATGCATCAAAATAGGTCCCTAGATAAGGAGTAGGTATCAAATAAGGTTTCAAAAACAAAACGCAACGTAAGAAATCCCCTAATATGGAGTCATATGAGGCTAGTATCCAATAAGATCCCCAATATATGGTAGATATCGATGATAATGGAAAGATTTGAGATCGTATTGGATACCAACTTCACTGGGACCGATTACGATACATTTCATTTTTGAGGACCTTATTTGATACGTGCCCCATATTTCGGGACCTATTACTATATATTTCATTTTCTGAGACATTATTTGATATATATCCCACATTTGAGGACCAATTATGTAATTTACTCTAACTAATATAAGTAGTTTATTGACATGTTAATTATTAAATTTAATATAAAAGTAATATCACATATGAACAATCTGAATTGTATCATATTAATACATCTCTTATCTATCTTCTATATATCTATATCTATATCTATCTATCTATATAATTTTTTGCAAGCGATCGAGATTGACCCATACCTCAACTCTCCTGTCCAAGCCGACCCATGAACGGGTTGGATAGGCGAGCCCCACCCATTGATGATGTCTATTTTTAAAAGAAATGGTTGAATTCTATAGAAAAAACGAGGCAATCACGGCATTGTCATCCACTCAAAATGCTTAAGCTGAAATTGAGGGTTGGAATAAAGAATGTGATGTGATGTCACTATGATTTGTGATAGAATTCTATCCCATCAAAAGAGGGGGGTAAACCGGGTTATCTCCTGTTACCAAACGAGCCCTTAATCTTCATGGATATTAAAGGTCCAATTATATTTTAGATGTTATAATAAATTTATATACAGTTTGTAAGTTATAATTGTCTAGAATAGTTACCATTCTTGACGTGTAAAATAAGTAAAAGAAAAATCCAAACTGGTGGTATCCTATTCTTCCAAAATCCTCACCAACCTTCTGCCGTATTTAATGACCAACTTGTCGCCATATTTATCTTCGCCCATCCTATATATTTTCTCCCCTCTAATATTACGCAAAAAAAAATAAAATCTAGATAATGTTAAAAAACTTGTAGAAAAATACAGTAATAACGAGAACAAGCAATCAAATTACGTGATTTTTTTTGCAATAAGGCCGTTAAGTTATAATATAATCCTCGAATATTCTCGTCTAATTGAGAAACATGCGTGAATATGCGTCCAAGATTTCCTCATAAATTTGAAAAATCCATGGCGACCTATATACATTAAATTTTTCTTTTTTTAAGCAAAAGGGTGCCTCGTCGTAAAACATACTCCAAATATTATTTATTCACAATTTTAGAAAAAAATTTACATGGACCAAAAATCCCGAAGAATTCTGACATTAACTAAAATATTTTCTACATAAAGTCAAGTCTCTCCCATCTGAACACGAGACCATCTCTAGCAAGTCACAAAGCTCAATGGATAGACACTGCACGAATCTTATCCTCCATTCCCGCAGTTTCAGAAGACCCTAGCGACGTCCAAAATTTCTCAACATATACAGTGGCAACATTTGGAATCACAACCTCAACCCAAATCTCCATCGATTTCGAACAGAAGAAGAAAAGGTGATCTGAACTTTCATGATCCACCTCACATCTTGGACAGATGTCATCCATCCCTATGAAAAAATAGGTTCGTCTGGCCCATATCA
Organism: Ottelia alismoides; assembly: GCA_037367405.1. Taxonomy (NCBI): domain Eukaryota; kingdom Viridiplantae; phylum Streptophyta; class Magnoliopsida; order Alismatales; family Hydrocharitaceae; genus Ottelia; species Ottelia alismoides. Next base: position 48,453 of record JAZKJV010002051.1, on the reverse strand, counting down.
TCAACTAATCCCACCCAAACAACCAAAGAAATATCTTGACTCTTTGAAGGATCCTCAACCCCCAGATAAGTCCCAGTGAACTCATGACGATGTCTGGGTCAAAAACAACTATAGTATGCAGCTTCTTGTAGGTCATCCTCATTGAAAAAATGACCATTGCATCAATGGCAATGGTCCCTTCCACCCTCATGCTCAGCAATGCAAGAGATAGACTTAGTGAGATCCGAGAGCTCCACTACCTGACGATCTGAGAGCTCAGAATAAAAATTTGGAGACAAAGTCCCATCAGACCAAGCCTTCGTCACCAGTAAGCTTCTATCTGCAACCAATGCAAAAAGTTCTGAGAAATGGGATGCAAAGTCCCCATGTCAAGAGTAGTCAGCCTGCAAAAGCGGAAGGAGCAACCATCACCCAACATAGGTGTCATTGCGGTAGCGACCTGTGGGAGGACCGAACAAATCCTTCTAGAAATTCGAAGGTATGTGCCTCGTCGTTGCTTCGAGGCCCCATAAATCTTCCTCAAAACCAGACAAACTAGATAAAAGGCTTCACCCCAAATCTGGGTGATCTATTTCGCAAGCAATGCCCTATTCATGACATCAAAACTACACACGTCCAAGCCCACATCCTCCTCAGAGAGCACGACTATAGCACGACGATCTTCCAACTGACCATAGCAAGACCCTGGTCAGAACCAGAATTCATCAAGAAAAGATCTCATTATGGTCTTGAGTCTGGGACGTACATCGATAGGAATCAACATAGAAGATAGAAAGAATGTTGGTATTACAGACAAGATCACCATCAAAAGAACAAAGCACCCACCACGCGACAAGTAGTTGGCCATCCAACCAACTAACTTGCACTCCATTTGCTCCACCATGGGTGACCAATCTCCTTGATGTAGAGATCCACAAGCCAAGGGCAACCCAAGTAATTGATAATAAGTGTTCCCCATGGTAACCTAAGCAAAACCTGAAAAGTCTCAGTCTCTACCTCCTCCACGTCGAAAGGAATAAAAGTCGACTTGTCCCCAATGATCCTAAGCCCAGATACCATCTCAAAAAGATCAAGCACAACAACATTCCTAACAGCTTCATTTTCTCCACCCTCCACAAACAGCATGGCGTCATCTGCATATTGTAAAGTAGGAATTGACAAGCTGTCGAGATGATAGCCCTCGTAGAATCCACCCTCCGCACTAGACACAATTCTGGACACAGATCATCTACCACTAAGAAAGAAAGCAGGGGTGTCAAGGGATATCCCTATTGCACCCTCCGCTGAGGCTGGAAGACACCATCCTCCCTCCAGTCGTTCACTAACGGCGAGCAAGATGTCGTTGTCACACATCTCTTTATCCAATCGATCCATTCACTGGGAAAGCCACGATGAAACAAGACGTCCAAAATGAAGCAATCATATGTCTCGATAAAATCCACCTTCCACAGGAGACCCTTCACCTTCCTTCTTATCAAGTCCGCAATATTCTCAGATGCAAATACCACCCCATCCGGCAATTGTCTCTCAGGAATAAAAGCCTTCCGAGATGTTGGCACAAGCAACCCAAGCACCTCACATAAAAAGGTTAGCCAACATTTTCGCCACGATGAGGTAGATTGCATTAGACAAGGCAATCGGATGAAGATCCTCAACACGTCTAGCCACATTCTTCTCAGGCAACATAAAGATCAAGGAGCGATTTAATCGCTCAAAATCATGATTCTCACACAACAGTCGTTTACAACTGCCACAACGTGCTCCTCGACAAGGCTCCAGAACTTCCTGAAGAAGAAAACAGAGAACCTATCTGATCCAAACGAACCATCAACGTTGAGATCAAAGACCGCAGACCGAACCTCCGAAATCGAAAAAGATCGCACCAACCGGGAAGCTTGATCCTAGGAAAAAAGACTCTGCACATCTCTACACTAAGCATTATAAATAAATAAACAAATTACAGAATGGTTTCTGAGTTATACATTAAATTTCAATATAGCACTCATACTTTAATCGGCAACAATATTTTAACCGATTCTTTGAAATTTGTGGGGATGTACCGCATTGAAACAAACGGTAAAGATCAAATATAGCACAGTAATATTTCGAAGTGAAGGTAATACAATGAAACTGGGTGAATAGTTTAGGGACTTTCGTGCAATTTAGTCTTGCTAACATTATTAATGCAAGAGATATAACAAACCTACCAATTCATTGGCCAATTTGGGATCACACTATGGCCAATGCCCTCCATCTCCATCTTCTACTCCTCCTCCTCCTCACCTCCTCCAACCTCCACCTCCTCCACTCCCTCCCCCTCTCTACCTCCGGCCGCTTCATCGTCGACGCCTCTACGCACCGCCGCGTCAAGCTCCGCTGTGTCAATTGGGCGGCCCACATGCCCGCGGTCCTCCCCGAGGGCCTCGACCGTCGCCCTTTACACTCCATCGCATCCCGCATCGCCTCCCTCGGCTTCAATTGTGTGCGTCTCACGTACGCGACACGAGCGTTCACCGACCCGCGTTACGCGGGCCTCACGGTGACAAGATCACTGGAGAGTCTGGGGCTGCACGAGGCGGCGGAGGGGGTGCGTAAGAACAACGGGTGGATCACGGAGACGACGACGGTGGCGGAGGCAATGGACGCGGCGGTGCACGCCGCGGGCCGGGCCGGGCTGATGGTGGTGATGGACAATCACGTGAGCGAGCCCATGTGGTGCTGTGGGGATGAGGATGGGAATGGATTTTTTGGGGACCGGTACTTCGATGCTGAGGAATGGCTTTTGGGGCTTCACTCTGTAGCCACAAGATACAGAAATCTATCCCAGGTCACCTTATCTTAATCTTTTTAATTTATTTTTTATTTATTAATTAAACTTTTTTATATTTTTTATTGTATTTTCTTTGTTTTTGTTCGGTTAAAATAATTATCGCCAATTTTACATTTTTATTTTAAAATAAAGAAAATTGTTGGGAGTTTGAATTCAACTTCTTTCCGCAGACAGCAACTGATGGGCGCTCTTTTTTTTAATAATTTTTACAGTTGTACCCCTCCATATTTTACATTTACAGTTATGTCCTTACTTTTTTGCAATCACTTGCTATCCATATAATTTTACGAAATTTGCAATACTGCCCTTCCATTAAGATAAATTTGGATACAAGTGTAATATCGGAAAGGATAGTACTGTGAATTTTGTGCGAATGTAAGGATACGAATGTTAATCGCAAAAAAGTACATAGGTAAAGCTGTAATTCCAGAATCTTAAAGGGGTATAATTGTATAAAACCATTTTTTATATGTACGGTTTGAACGGTAGTTCTTTGACTTCTTTGATGGGAGGTGTTAATTTAAAAATGGCAATCAAATTGGGATATTTACATCTTTACTCTTAAATTATCGACCCCATTGCACCAACGCCTAATATCTTTGTCATTGCACCATGGCCCCTGAAAGTTTACTCTATATTACACATATGCCCTTGTTCAAGGATTAAGGTGTAAGAGTTTATACAATTTCGGGGTCGTAGTGTAACTTACCATCACCATTGTGTAATTACAAAGATTTTAAGGGTTGTGATGTAAATTCTCATTAATTTTACGAATATGATTTTATTTTGGTATCTTTCAAATACTGAACAAGTTAATTTTTGCTGACTTTTTCTACAAGAGGAGAATTGCTATTTTTTTAGACCGACAAGAAAGCCTTTCAAATTTTGCCCATATCTTACAATCTTCTAATCTTCTGCATATATTATGTGCTGCTATTTCAGATATATAACATAAAATATTATGATTATACGATATTAAGAATAATTAAGCATGCTTATGCAAAGTCATTAAGATCTGATCTCACTCTCCAATGCTATGCAGGTTGTGGGCATGAGCATACGCAACGAGCTCCGAGGTCCGAACCAAAGGAGGGCCCTCTGGTACGAGTATGTAACCCGCGGAGTCCACGCCATCCATCAGGCTAACCCAGATGCACTCATCATCATCTCTGGACTAAACTACGCATTGGACTTGAGCTTCCTCTCCACCCGCCCCCTCGTCTTTCCATTCGACAAGATCGTCTTCGAGGCTCATGCGTACGCCTACAGCGAAGTCAGGGGCATGGCGTGGGAGGCCCTGTCACCGACCCAGGTTTGCCAAGTGGTGTTTGCTAGGTTCGAACGCCAAGCTGGGTTCGTGACATCGCTTGACCAAAATCGTAGCACACCCCTCTTCTTGAGTGAGTTCGGAGTCGACCAGAGGGAGGAGGATGCGGTCGACAATCGGTTCTTGAGTTGCCTCCTAGCTTATTTGGCCGACAGGGACATGGATTGGGGGATATGGGCATTGCAAGGAAGCTACTACCAAAGAGACGGTGTGGCTGGGTTCGAAGAGACTTATGGGGTGCTAGATAGCCATTGGGATCAGCCTAGGAACCCTAATTTCCGAGAGCGGTACGGGTTGATTATGCATATGCTACAAGGTACATGAATTAACATATCATATGATATTAAATGTATAACAACGAATATTATTTATTTGAAAATAATTTTTTATATATATAAAAATTTGAATTATTTCATGCAGATCCACAATCCTCATTGAAACCCTACCAAATCATATATCACCCACCTAGCGGGAGGTGCCTCCGGGCTGACCTAGATCTTCAAAGCATAGAGCTAAGTGATTGCAGGAACACATCTAGATGGATTCAGTCAGGCCAAGGATCTCCAATCCGATTGATGGACACTAATCTTTGCCTCAACATCAAGGCGGATGGATCGCCTGTCATGCTCACAACGGAATGTGGTAGCGATGCTAGCTTGTGGAAGGCGATGTCGAGCGTTGGGTTCCAAATGGGCGGGTTGACACGGGAAGGGAGGACTATGTGCTTGCATGTGAGCAAGTCAGATTCATCGGTGGTGCTAGCCAAGGAATGCAAGTGCTTGGAAGGATGGTTTTGCTCCGATGATCCTCAAGCTCAGTGGTTTAGGGTTTTATCATCGAATGTTTCGTGATATAGGATGCGTGCATTGCCTCGTGTGTGTGTGACTCGATCTAATGATTTTGTATATATTTTGTAATTTGAAAAATCAACGATGTTTGGACCTTTTTTACTAGCAAATGGTTCCTTTTGTTATTTTCCAAATAATGATCAGTTTGTAAGACCCAAAACTTGATCTTCTTGCTGAAGTCAGATGTCAAGATCAACAATATTTCTACTATCGTGACTCATAATCACAAAAAAAACATGTTCAAGCGACAATTTGTAACACCCCAACCCCAAACATAATGCCATACCTAAAACTCACGAAGTGAGGTTGTGGTTTATAAGTGGTGGGGATTACTACTTGATAACTTGGGCTTAAGCATTTTGGATGGTTGCCAACGGCACCATTTGGGCCCGTATCCAACAAGTTGTCAGGGCCAGTTTTCCTCGATAACGGACCAGGGACCTAAGCTCGGGACGTTACAAATGGTATCAGAGCCAAATTTCCCTCTGATAGTGGAAAGGGCTACCCAAGAGGTGGAACCACCCCTACAAAGAGATAGGAGGAAATAGCTACCCGGAGCGTGCAGCCGCCACTATCACTGGGAATAAGTGATGGGCCATGTCGCAACGAGGACGTTGCGAATATAAGTGGGGGAGGTTGTAACACCCCAACCCCAAACATAGTGTCATACCTAAAACTCACGAAGTGTGGGTGTGATTTATAAGTGGTGGGGATTACTACTTGATAACTTGGGCTTAAGCATTTTGGATGGTTGTCAACGGCCCCATGAGCCCGTATCCAACAAGTTGTCAGGGCCAGTTTTCCTCGATAACGGACTGGGGACCTAAGCCTGGGACGTTACACAATTTATGTTTCGGATCTGTAGTTATGGCAACAGAATTTCGACTTGTGACAATTCAAACGTCTCACATAAGTCTTTGTTGGAAGTAGAGTAACTAAAGAAAGGTGATGACATTATGATTGATGTCTTTATTTTGGCAACATTGCGAAATCTTGCAAAAAATCTCCAGTATAGCTTATTGCACCTCCGCAATATAGTGTCAACGAGGAAGATAGTAACTATTATTTAAAGAAAGAGAAACATTTAATCGAGGAATAAGAAAAACACAATACCCTCATACAACCATTTCATATGTTAGGCGTAGTCGGTATATTCAGCGGCTCCACCGTGCATTGGAAAGCACATAACCCTCTAGCAGCAAAACATGTTTATAATGATAATTATTTTGGTTGACATCATGGTATAATCTGATACACATGTGTACTTTTGTGTTTTTCGAATAATACTTACACCTTTAATATTTTAGAATTATACTTGTGCTCTTATATTCTTACAAAATTACATATTGCTCTTCTTTTTTTACAATTGTGCTTCTATATTCATTAACAGAAGGATAATATTATGAATTTTGCAAGATTAAAGGGACAAAAGTGTACACGCAAAAATGTAAAAATATAGTTGTTATTGAAAAGCTCACAAATGAGTACGTTTAAAAATCCTTTAATTTAAGATAACAAAAAAATGCTCGATAAAGAAATATCTATCTTGAGTAAAGCGTTTAATGTAATGTTAATAACCGATAAGAAAAGAACAACGGGGGTGTAGCTCATATGGTAGAGCGCTCGCTTCGCATGCGAGAGGCACGGGGTTCGATTTCCCGCACCTCCAGTTCTAATTTTAAAAATTTTAAATTCCTTCTTATTTATTCCCGTCATTTTAAATTTCCAATTCCTCTTTATTTATTATTCCCTTCAAATAGCCGAAGTCTCGGGACGAAGGGGAAAACAGCATGGCTCTCAAGCTGGTACAAGTTAAGAGGGCAAATGTGTAAAATCACCATGTACCGTCCCGGTGTCACATCGTCTTCCCCAACATAGGGTGGAGCGTTGGACTCGACCCGATCCAATCCGGAAAAATCCGGTTCGAGTCCATCAATTTTCCGTGAGTTCTTGGGCCAAGTCAATGCTCGTTTTTTTAGCAAATCGAGGACCAGACCCTAGGCCCGTGTGATCAGGCTCGGGTTTAGGCCGGGCTCAACCCGCGCCCATTTTGATTTTATGAAGTTGCACTTTGATTCCAATCTATTGTTATTAATATAATTCATCCATAATACATGAATATTGGATGTATTGTTATGATATAATATTATTATTCATGGATGAAGAAAATATTGAACGTATTGTGACTATAAATTCATGTCTTCCAATTTGATTCTAACATGATATTTCCCCCGCATAGGGAGGAGCATTGGTCTCGACCCGACCCAACCGGACAAATAGCCCGAGCCCGTCAATTTTCTGTGGGCCTTGGGCCGGGTCGAGGCTCGTATTTTTAGCAAATTGAGGACCAGGCCCCAGGTCCACATGATCAGGCTCAGGTTTAGGTCGGGCTCAACCCGCACCCATTTGGATTCCATGAAGTTGCACTTTAATTCCAGTCTATTGTTATTAATATAATTCATCATAACACATGAATATTGGATGTACTGTTATGATATAATATTACTATTCATGGATGAAGGAAATATTGGACGTATTGTGACAATAAATCCATGTCTTCTAGTTTGATTCTAACATGATATTTTGAAATATGAGGATCCGACTCAGCTCATTTGTATTCCGAGTTCGAACCCGATCCGGCTCGAGCATAATATTTTAGAAATATAAGGGTTCAGACCCGATCCATTTATACAGCGGGTTTAAATCGAGTCCAAGCTTTTGCGAGTTGGATCAATGTCTGTGACACCCCGTCCTCCCGAGGACCTTAGGTTACCCGTCAAACACGTCATTCGCCTACTTAATCAGCTTAGAGTTAATCCGTTGTTACGAAACCCTGAGGAAATTTTTCGCTTTTTAAACATGACATTCACAAGATCTAAATCTGGCTATGCAAGCAACCACAAGAAAACTAAAAACGGAAGTAGTAGTACGCCAGAACTGAACAAAAAGGATATCCATTCATTTTCATTTCATTCATATAACATGCTGAAGTTCCACAACATTCAAAATACATGTAAATATCCCAAAGATCAGGCTACAAAAGAGAACACAACTAACAACTGTCTATTGAGCTCCAAAGGATATACCTGCTCTGAAAGTGTCACACCAAAAGAAACAACAGCAGCCCAAACTACGTCGGCTACTCGGTCGCTGGGCCCTTGCCTGCCACAAGTAGAAAGGGAACAAGCAAGTATCTGTCACAAAGTTGTCGAGTACAAATTTTACACAGTTCTATTAAGAAAAGTAGTAAGCACAGTCTAGAACAGCTAGAAAACCGTAAGGTAACTGTAGTGTACAAAAGAAGCTAGCAAGTAAAAGTGGGTTAATTGATTCTTTTAAATTATTTATTTATTTCTGAAGTCTAACAAAAATAAACTCGCTCACTACCACACCGTGTCTCCCTCGATCAATGGAACTACCCAACAACAACACAAGCCTAAAAGTAAGTCTGTGGTCTTGGTCCGGTTAGGACCTCGTCATCCGGATAGGACTTCATAGTCCAGGTTGAACCTCACACTATGACTCTGAGGTATGATGTACGCCTCAGGGTTGGGGTGCCTCCGTAGGCATGCGGTGGTGTCTTGCATCCTAACTAAGTTCCCAACACTCCTTATAGCTCGTTCTCTCAACTTTCATTGATCCTTGGTCAACACGTGTGATAGCTCGCTCACGAAGGTGTATAAGAGGAACCGTACTCACAACTCTCTCAACACCCAACCCTCGTTAGCCTCTACTAACGGAACTGTCGTCACTAGTCCCCTAGCGGAAAAGTCACTCATCTCTTACCCCATCACGAGGTCACAGCCTGACGGAAAGGTAAGTGGAATCCTCAGTGTCTGCTAACCATTACCCCATCACCCGGACACCAGCCTGGAGAAAAGGTAATTAAAGGGGTTATTAGTGTTCAATGAGGAATCTTTACTGGGTAGTTGGTGAACTGTCACATGTCTATCGATTACTACCCCATCACCAAGACACCAGCCCGGCGGAAAGGTAATAATCTCAGCGGTGAGGAAATCCCCGAAGGGATTCGTCTGCTCTCGCCAATCCCAGTGGAAGTGTGGTCCAAGGAAAAGGCAGTGGTAGTACGACTACTACGCCACTAGAGGTAGGAAAGAGAAGAGGTAAGCCTGCCGGACCCGATTTCCTCTCTCGTTGCTCAACTCCCGGAGGAGAAGAGCTACGTAAAAACCAGACGAGCTCGTAACTAACAGCAGAGAGCCCCCAACCTAGGCTCTCAAAGAAAAACCGACGGGTTAGCGGAAAGGTCTAGACAACTCGTGGATCCCAAAGAAGCGTAAAAACCGAGCCGGCTCGAAGAAAACACGTGAAAAGGACTGGGATCCTAGACCCATGCTCTCAATGTCCGCTACCCAAGCCTGAGCGACCTCATCTCCTGCTCAGGTGAGGGTCACCGCGCCCTCGCACAGTCGGAGTATGAATCTCCACGACTGGCCACATGTGACATCACCATTTCTTTTATTTTCATTTTTCACTCTCAGTGTCTATGATTCCTTTGACTTATTTTACATCTACAAGTTATCGGTCCTAAACCCAAACTTGTTCTTACAAGAACCTCAACTGATCAAAGGTTAGGGATACAGACCTATTATTAGTCTCTCTTTCATCTTTCACAGATGAACATCATATCCTAGGATCTTTGACTACCAGATTTGTAACATCTTTCTTTCCTATTTTCCTCAAGATTCACAACACATACAAGATCTAGCTACTTAAAGATTTTTACTTTAAGGCAACAGGAAATCAGTTCATAGAGTGGAGGAGTTAAACTCCTTACCTTACTTAGAGTCAGATGATAAGTCTTACACAAGGGACACCAAGGAACTTGACCCAACTCACAGGTACTCATTAGTGTACACATGCGACATGACGTTCTGCCCCTAATTGTGGGCTACTACATATATTACTGAATTCTTCTTAAGTCAATACCACAGCCCACAATATGAGGCAATCATACCAAAAATGTAAGTTCCATAAAGTCTTATCTTCATGTGTGATCCCACATATAGATATATATGTATATATGTATGTATCAGCCTATAGCTCACAAGACCCAGCACTTGGTCTCTTTACTATTAAAATCCCAACTTCAACACACATTTAGTCCCATGGAAATATGAATGTACTACATAGTTACCAAAGTTTATCATCAAGTTTGTTCCCAATTTATTAATCAGTATCAGGGAATTCGAGTCCACCCCCTAAGTATCAATAAAGGACTAATGCACAGCTCTAAGATGGGTCTTAAGAGGGACTCTACCTTTCCAAAAATCATCACACAACAATAGAAAAATGTGTGTGCACTGTTATATGCACAACAACACACATAGCAATTTAAGGCATCTGATTCCTTTCAATTTCTCACCCAACTTAATGGGATTCACCTTTACCAATTTAAGCAACATATAATCTTTAAAGTCCAACAATAAGAAGTTCATTAAGAGGGAATTACATAATCCAAACATGCATATATTCAGCATATACGTTTTATGCGTACTGTATGAATATAGAAGCAGACACACAGCAGTTCAAGGCCCCAAAACCCTCTCAAGTTCTCATGCATACTCATGACTTCCAACACCACATGATCTACTATAAATTCATGGTTAAGGTATAACAAAACCGTGGCTATTATGCACTCAAAACCACAAACATTCAGTAAGGAATATGCATGCGTGTACAACAACTTATCACAGTGAACCATCAGTCCAAAACCATCAACTATTCAACTCAAAATCCATCTCCTCTAAGGAGTTGAGTTACTATATGATCACTCATATTATGTATGAGGAGAACTCGATGATTTGGCGTTTTAAAAACCACAAAAGATGTATGCTAATGGATCTAACATGCATACACTGAAATTTGGCTAACAGTCCTTGGACAACAGCTGTCTTTCCCAAAATCACCACAAAAACTTAAGCCAAATGCATGGATCTCATGGATTTTATAACACTCATTCATACAACATCCAAACCACGAAGAATGGTTCTTAAGATCATCTCAAAAAGCATGCATAACCAAATTATAAGGAAGATCACAGATTCTGAAATTTGTTGAACTGCAATATAGCAGCAGTTAAAACACTCCCAAATCATCTTCAAATCCACTTCTAAGCCATGTATTAAAGGCCAATAGGATGGAGACAAGATCAAACATCAAGGATACTCGAAATGGCCCTTATATCATACAAAATCATGCATTAATCGCATGCAAATCACAAGAACACATGTCTGAATTTCAGCTGCAGGTCCATGTGAACAGCAGCCAAAATCCCCAAAATCATCATACAAATCCGAAATTTGCACATGGATCTAAAGACAAATTGATGGAGGATATAACAACAATCAAATACCCACAAAATAGCTCAAGAATGTCCCCCAAACCAGGCCAAAAACTCGGATTTATCAAGCACGAACAGATCTGGAAATTCCCAAAACCATTCATCAAAAGCCACTCTAAAACCAAATTAAAGTCCAACAAGAATCACAATCAAAACCTTGATATAGCAGCTCAACACAAGGCTCATAGAATGGAGAAAATTCTATCTTAATGGCAGCAAAGAGGGGTAAGATTTGTACCTCACAACCGAGCTTAAGAACAAGGTGAAGAACAATCACTTGATCAGCCTTCAAAGCTTGATTTTTGATCCGAGCTGGGCCTTGAATTCAACATGTACTTGGTGGAGAAGAAGCTCCTTCCTCCCAGCTTTAATTTGAGCCCAAGAAACTCAAATTTGGTGGAGATTTGGGTGGTAGATCAAGGAGAGAAGGTGGAGAAGAAGGAGTGGTCGGTTATGGCTTTTGGAGTGGGGAAGATGGAGAAGACAAAGTGAGGGGCGCCTATGGGGAGTTATTCCCTTGTGAAAAAATTGCAACATATCTCCACCCACTCCTCTTAATTGCAACCAAGGCCCACCCATGAATAGAAATCCATAAATGACTACCAAACCTTAGTCTCTAATCTTACTTAGCCATAATTAACATCTCAAATTTAGCATAAGCTCATTAATGGTTCATCATCTTGGGTTTACTTAGTCATTAGAATTTAAGGATGTTACAATGTCAGATCCGGACCGGCCCGACCCAATATTGCACCCTATCCTTGCCTATGAAAGGGGGAGATGCCTTCCAACTGTCCCATTCAAATCTCCCCGTCCACAACGGGCAAGTAAGAGAGTCGAGAAGATCAGCAATCTGTGGGTGATCGAGAGCGAGGAAGACGACCCAAGTTGGTCACAGTTCCGTTCACCTTCGAACTCCCTTCTCGTCCATCTCCTTCCAAGGCATTTCTTCTCTGACGTGCTCTGTAAACTTTCGGGTGAAAGACGAAGCCAAACCTCGACCTGTTTGGTTGTCAGGGTACCCCGGAGTATCCTGACATATCCCTAGCTCCAATCCTGCATTTCTTAGTTGGAATTACTTGTATTAACCCTACAATTTCTTTGGTATAATGATTTTTAACCTTGTTCAAATACACTTATTAACATAAAAAATATATTATAATAATTGAAAAAATTAATACAACACATCACAGTTGTCATTCCAACCATAGACAACTACTATTCATAGGAGGATACCCCAACCCAGTCCAACCCAGTAACCAAACAAGTCCTAGAGGACAGAGGCGGCAACCCACCATGCGTTCAACGGGTAAGAACCCAATCACTTTAATCCTGCCGGATCTAGTCTATTTGTGTGGGGATCTTTTAAAGAGCTCTATGTTTTGTGTTTTTGCTTAATCTCTCCGTGCTTGATATAATGTTCGCAGGTCGATTTCAAAGATCAGTTGAAGCATCAGAGGTCAGCTATAATAACAATACAGTCATGTTTTGTAGTAAAATCATGATGAGTTCGATTGGTATATTGTGGATTCTCAGAGAATGCGACTCGAGCTCTTCACCTCCGGATCACACCTACGCGTCGAGGAAGCCCGGCGGTACATGGTCGAGAGAGCCGATGAACTATACAAGCAGCTCGATCCCGCGCTCCCGAGCTTCGTTAAGACCATGAGGCCGTCCCATGTCTATGCTACATTTTGGCTGGTATATATTTGTTCTCAGAGCTGATGGGAATATAAAGCTAGTGAAAGTTACACAGAATTTGGGATTTTGGGATTTTTCATCTGGGAGAGTCTACCGAGTAGATTCTGCTGCGAGAACTTACCGAAGGAGGATTCAATGAACCCGTCTAATGATCTAGTGGTAGAAGCAGTGACTCCGATTAAAAAAAGACCAGTGTTCAAATCCTCCTCTAACCCCACCTCCCGCTAGTAAAAAATATAAGGAGGAGGATTCAACTAACTTTCAAACAAGCCGTTACTTGCAAATTTTGAAAATCTCCGCAATTTTCCCGCTTAAAATTTCACTTGCCAAATTATGATCTTCCTCAGGTTTACATATTAAGATCAGATGATTACACAGCTGCTGCAATTGTTGCAAGCGAACTTTGTTCTAAATCCTCCACTGATGGGTATGACTTATCTCAGATTTGTGATAATCACAATTAAGGCCCGTTCGGTTCGGGAATAAGCAGGAATAAGGATGGGGAATAAAGAGAATAATGGTCTATTCTTTGTTCGGCTGGATGATAGGAATAAGGAGAATAAGGTGAAATAAAAGTAGGTAAGGTGATATAAAGATATGAATAACAGTGAAATAAGATGGAATAATGGGGAATAGCCGTACCACTGAGAACTGTGTTGGGAGGAGAATTGACCCTTTATTCCAGGGCTTATTCTCCTACCAAACATGGCTTTAGTTTGTTGCTCACCATGAACTTTACACTTCCTAGACCCAAAGTAACACTCAAAAACGCGGGAAAATCGAGCCTCACCATCGGTGACGATGAAGAGGCGGACTGCGGGAGATGTCTGCGAAGCCAGAGTGGCTCGACGGGGAGAATGAGGCACTGCTTCCAGTGCTCCGATCTTAAGGAGAGGACGAGACGCAATGGCTTGGAAGTAGAGGTGGTGGTTCAGGGAGCGGTTCAGATTGGTTCAGGAGATGCTTCAAGGTATGTTTCATGCTGATCAGGTAAATTGCAGAAAAGCCCCTAAAGTTTGCTTCATATTTGTATTAATTATTTTCTGATCTCTTCTTGCACGCAGACCCCCAATCTTCGCTTCCGGTTTACCAAATCATATAGCACCCTCTAAGCAGCCTTTGCCTCCAAGTAGACGAGGGTCAAAACGTCCTCCTTGCCGACTGCGAAACACACAGCGGGTGGCACTACGGAGGAGGAGGATCGCCGATCCGACTGCGCGGCACGGACCTCTGCCTGAGGGTAGTGGGGGATGGATACCCCGCAACTCTAGCCGTGACCTGCGACGGCTCAGAGCGCGGTTGGAAGACCGCATCGGACATCTGGTTCCAACTTGGGGGGATCGATGAGGAAGGGAGGAGCTTGTGCTTGCATTGGAATGGTTCGAACTCATCGGAGGTGGTGACGAAGGAGTGCACGTGCTTGGGAGGGACGGCGTGCCCCGAGAACCCTCAGACTCAGTGGTTTAGAGTGGTATCGTCGAACGTGGAGTGATCGGGATGTTATAAATACATGTATGTATGAATGTATGCATGCACGTACATGTATTATAAAATATGTACACTATTAAAAAATGGATATTTACACCCATAATCCAGAGTAATTTGATAATTATCACAGGAACCCTTGATAATCACGAATTACATCCAGAACCCCGAATAACCGCTCCGTTTTACACCCGTAACCTTCCGTTAGTTTAATCCATTAACTCAACCAGATGACTGAGTTAATCTAACCAAGCAGTGATCTAACGGCTCAGATTAATCCAAAAAAAGAGGAAGAGATCGAGGGGAAAAAAGAGGAAGAGGTCCAGGAGGAGGGGGCTCGACCTGGGCTTCGAGCTTTCAACGGTGTCTGGCTTTGGCTGCGGCGAGGCGACGATCGCGACGCCCTCGAGGGACCGCACGATTAGGGTTTGGGTGGCAGATCCCGAGACGAATGGGCAGTACTCACCGTCGAAGACGCTTGCTAGGCACTCAAGCTTCGTCGGCCCTGTGGCGTGGGTACCTCCCACCGAGAGACTGCCGGAGGGAGGGGTGGTGTCCGGTGGGATGGACACTTTGGTGTTGTTGTGGGACTTGGCCAAGGTGGAGGTCGCGGAGACGATGAAGGGCATGATTAGGGGGGAAGAGCCAGGATTTGTCGATGGCGGGCAAGACTCGGGGGGGGGGGGGGGGGGGGGTTGGACTGCGAACAGGAGGGCTTCGACCATGGAGATGGCGGGCGGTGCTCCACGAGGATGACAGGGTGGGGGCCATCTTGCCGGTGCCGAGCTCGCATGTGGGGGCCGGTCACGTGAGGAGGGAGAGGGTTGGAGCTCGTATGCGGTGTAGGCACAGGCGAAGGGGGCAGCTTGTCATGGACGAGCAGAAAGTCTTGAGGCATCTTGTTTCACAGAATGATATCATGTTGTAAATATGATGTCTTCCGAAGGGTATAATGGTCTACATATTACTTTTTCCGTTAGAGTTTGCATGTTAATCATTATTCGGGATTCTGGATGTAATTCATGATTATCGAAGATTTTGAGGTAATTATCAAATTACTCATGGTTATGGGTGTAAATATCCTTTAAAAAATACGGGTTCCTTTAGGAGTGTCAGTTCAGTTTAAGCTCAAAACTAGTGGAGTTCGAACCAGACTACCATCTCGGTGAGGCTGTCGAGCCGAGTTGTGCTCGGCTCGATATATGGTTACCGAGCTTAGTTTATTAGCTCGATTTGACTGTCCATTAACTCGGTAATCAATTGGACTTAGCTAGTTAAGTAGCTCACGTGACGGGAGTCGTCATCGATATAGATGGACTAAGGAGAGGACATCCAACCTCATCACTGACAACTGAGGAATAAATTGGAGCCCAATTCAATCGCCGACAGTCTCTCATG